>JAECXC010001702.1:0-21818 GCA_018152125.1 Drosophila dunni | reverse complement strand
GAGGCCCAGCAGAGGTCAATGCCATGAGGCCTAGCAGAGGAAGCGTCAGAGGAAAGATTCAAAGCAGGGGCCCAGCAGAGGCGTCAGAAAGATCAAAAAGAGGGCCAAGCAGAGGCGTCAGAATATCAGCGATAAATCCAGCAGAGGTCAGAGCGCCAGCAGGGCCCAAAGAGAGCCATCAGAGGCCCAGTTAGAGTCAGAAAGCCAGCGGAGGTCTAGCAGAGGCGCAGAGAGCCAGCGGAGGCCTAGCAGAGCAGTCAGGCGGAGTTAACAGAGGCAGAGGCCCAGCAGAGGCGTCAGAAAGCACGGCGGAGGCCCAGCAGAGGGGTCAGACAAGGGGCCTAGCAGAGGCTCAGAAAAAGCCAGCGGAGGCCTTAGCAGAGGCTCAGAAAGCCAGCGGAGGCCCAGCAGAGCGCCGTCAGGAAACGACAGCAGAGCGCCTAGCAGAGGCTCAGCGGACAAGCAGGCCCAGCAGAGGCGCTCAGAAAGCCAGCAGAGGCCAGCAGAGGCGTCAGAAAAAGCCAAAGCAGCAGGGGGCCTGGTAGAGACGTCAGAAAGCCAGCGGAGGCCCAGCAGAGGCGTCAGAGGCCATCGGGGCAGAGGCGTCAGAAGAGCCAGCCGGGGCCCCAGCAGAGGCGTCAGAAAGCCCCAGCGGCCCAGCAGAGGCGTCAGAAAGCCAGCGGAGGCCCAGCAGAGGCGTCAGAAAGACAGCGGAGGCCCAGCAGAGGCGTCAGAAAAAGCCAGCGGAGGCCCAGCAGAGGCGTCAGAGTGGCCTAGCAGAGGCGTCAGAAAGTCAGCAGGGGTTTAGCAGAGGCGTCAGAAAGACAGCAGAGGCCCAAAGAGCCGTCAGAGGCCTAGCAGAGGCCAGCAGAGGCCCAGCAGAGGGTCAGAGGCCCAGCAGAGGCGTCAGAAAGCCAGCGGAGGTCCAGCAGAGGCGTCATAGTAGCCAGCGGAGGCCCAGCAGAGGCGTCAGAGGCCAACGGAGGCCGTGGAGCAGAGAGGCATCAAAAAACCAGCAGGAGGTTTAGCAGAGGCGTCTGAAAGTCAGCAGGGGCCTAGCAGAGGCGACAGAAAGCAATCAGAGGCCCAGGAGAGGCTAAAAAAAGCAAGGGCAGGTCAGCAGAGGCGTCAGAGCGCAGAGGCCTAGCAGAGGCGCTTCCAGAAAGACCAGCAGAGTCCTAGCAGAGGCGTCAGAAAGCCAGCAGAGGCCTAGCAGAGGCGTCAGGAGAGTTTCTTGGGCGGAGGGCCCAGCAGAGTTCGGTCAGGAGGCCCACTTAAGTAGAGGCGTTAGAAAGACCAAGCGGAGGCCCAGCAGAGGCACTCAAAAAGGACAAGCAGGGGCCTAGCAGGAGGCGTCAGAAAGCTCAGCAGGGGCCCAAGCAGAGGCGACAGAAATAAAAATCGGAGGCCCAGCAGAGGCGTCCAGAATGCCAGCGCGAGGCCCAGCAGAGGCGTCAGTGGCCCAGCGGAGGCCCAGCAGAGAGCACCTCGGAGGCCCAGCGGAGAGGCGTCCGCGCTGCCAGCAGAGGCCCAGCAGAGAGGCATCAGGAGCAGGCCAGCGGGGGCCCAGCAGAGGCGTCAGTGAAAGCCAGCGGGGGCCCAGCAGAGGCACTCAGAGGAAAAGACCTAGCGGAGGTCAGCAGAGGGCGTCAGGTAAGAGCCAGCGGATAATCCAGCACAAGGCATCAGAAAGCACGTGGGTAATATTCAGGAGAGATAGGGTCAGAAAGACAAAGTTATAAACCAAGCAGAGGCGTCAGAAAGACAGCGGAGATCTAGCAGAGGCGCCCGTGAGGCCCAGCAGATGCGTCAGATAGCCAGCGGAGGCTTAGCAGAGGCTCAGAAAGCCAGCGGAGGCCCTGAGCAGAGGCGTCAGAAAGCCAGCGGAGACCCAGCAGAGGCGTCAGAAAGCCAGCGGGGGCCCAGCAGAGGCGTCAGAGAGCCAGCGGAGGCCTCAGATCAGAGCCGCCAGCGGAGGCCCAGAGATGCGTCAGAGTGCCAGCAGGCAGAGGCGTCAGAGCCAGCGGAGGCCCAGCAGAGGCCTCAGAAAGACAGCAGGGGCTTAGCAGAGGCGTCAGAAAGTGCGAAGCGAGGAGAGGCCTAGCAGAGGCGTCAGAAAGCCAGCGGGAGGCCCAGCAGAGGCGTCAGAAAGCCAGCGGAGGCCAGCAGAGGCGTCAGAAAGCCAGCAGAGGCCCAGCAGAGGCGTCAGAGAGCCAGCAGGGGCCAGCAGCAGAGGCCCAGCAGAGGCGTCAGAAAGCCAGCAGGGCCTAGCAGAGGCGTCAGAAAGCCAGCGGGGGCCCAGCAGAGGCGTCAGAGGTCTAGCAGAGGCTAGCAGAGGCCGGCGGAGGCCCAGCAGAGGCGTCAGTAAGCCAAGGGAGGCCCAGCAGAGGCGTCACAAAGGCCAGCAGGGGCCCAGCAGAGGCGTCAGAAAGGCCAGCCCAGAGGCCCAGCAGAGGCGTCCAGAGCCAGCGGAGGCCCAGCAGAGGTGTCAGAAAGCCAGCAGAGGCCCAGCAGAGGCGTCAGATAGCCAGCAGAGGCCAGCAGAGGCGTCAGAAAAGCCAGCGGAGGCCCAGCAGAGGCGCACAGAAAGCCAGCAGAGGCCCAGCAGAGGCGTAGAAAGCCAGCGGAGGCCTAGCAGAGGCGTCAGAGGCCCAGCAGAGGCCCAGCAGAGGCGTCAGGAGCCAGCGGAGGCTCAGCAGAGGCGGTCAGAAAGTGGCCAGCAGAGGCCTAGCAGAGGCGTCAGAAAGCCAGCAGAGGCCTAGCAGAGGCGTCAGAAAGCCAGCGGAGGTCTAGCAGAGGCGTCAGAAAGCCAGCAGAGGCCTAGCAGAGGCGTCAGAAAGCCAGCAGAGGCCTAGCAGAGGCTCAAAACCAGCAGAGGCGTCAGAGGCCTAGCAGAGGCGTCAGAAAGCCAGCGGAGGCCTAGCAGAGGCGTCAGAAAGCCAGCAGAGGTCTAGCAGAGGCGTCAGAAAGCCAGCGGAGGCCTAGCAGAGGCGTCAGAGGCAGAGGCGTCAGAAGCCAGCAGAGGCCCAGCAGAGGCGTCAGAGCCAGCGGAGGCCAAGCCAGCAGAGGCGTCAGAAAAATTAGGCCCAGCAGAGGCGTCAGAAAGGCACCAGCGGAGGCCCAGCAGAAGCGTCAGAAAGCCAGCGGAGGCCCAGCAGAGGCGTCAGAAAAGGCCAGCAGAGGCCCAAGCAGAGGCGTCAGCGGAGGCCAGAGGCGTCAGAGGCCCATCAGAGGCGTCAGAAGGCCAGCGGAGGCCCAGCAGAGGCGTCAGAAAGCAGCGGCCAGCAGAGGCGTCAGAAAGTCAGCAGAGGCCCAGAGCAGAGGCGTCAGAAGCCAGCGGAGGCCCAGCAGAGGCGTCAATAAGCCCAGCAGAAACCTAGCAGAGGCTCAGAAAGCCAGCGGAGGCCTAGCAGAGACGTCAGAAACTTGGGCCTACCATAGGCGTCAGAAAGCTAGCGGAGGCCTTAGCAGAGGCATCAGAAAGACAGCAGGGGCCCAGAAGAGGCGTCAGAAGCCAGCAGAGGGCCTCAGCAGAGGCATCAGAGGCCCAGCAGAGGCGTCAGATAGTCAGCAGAGGTCCAGCAGAGGCGTCAGAAAAGCCAGCAGAGGCCTAGCAGAGGCGTCAGAAGGCCAGCAGAGTCCTTAGCAGAGGCGTCAGAAAGCCAGCAGAGGCCCAGCAGAGGCGTCAGGCGTTGGGCCAGCGGAGGCCCAGCAGAGGCGTCAGAGGCCCAGCAGAGGCGTCAAGTAGTTTCAGCGGAGGCCCAGCAGAGGCGTCAGAGGCAGACCAGCAGAGGCGTCAGAAAGACAGCAGGAGGCCCAGCAGAGGCATCAGAGAGGAGGCCCAGCAGAGGCGTCAGAAAGCCAGCGGAGGCCCAGCAGAGGCGTCAGTAAGCCAGCGGAGGCCCAGCAGAGGCGTCAGAATGCAGCAGAGGCCCAGCAGAGGCGTCAGAAAGCCAGCGGAGGCCCAGCAGAGGCCTCAGAAAGCCAGCAGGGGCCCAGCAAGAGGCGCTCAGAAAGCCAACAGAGGCCTAGCAGAGGCATCAGAAAGCCACGGAGGCCCAGCAGAGGCGTCAGAAAGCAGCGGAGGCCCAGCAGAGGCATCAGAAAGACAGCAGGGGCCCAGAAGAGGCGTCAGAAAGACAGCGGAGGCCTATAAAGCAGAGGCGTCAGAAAGCCAGCGGAGGCCCAGCAGAGGCGTCAGAGGCCAGCAGAGTGCGTCAGAAAAGCCAGCGGAGGCTTAGCAGAGGCGTCAAAAGCCAGCAGGAGGCCCAGCAGAGGCGTCAGAAAGCAGCAGGAGGCCCAGCAGAGGCGTCAGAGAGCCAGCAGGGGCCTAGCAGAGTCAGAAGCCATCAGAGGCCTAGCAGAGGCGTCAGAAAGCCAGCGGAGGCCCAGCAGAGGCGTCAGAAAGCCAGGGAGGGAGGCCCAGCAGAGGCGTCAGAAAGCAGAGTCAGCAGAGGCCTCAGAAGAGGCCCAGCAGAGGCCCAGCAGAGGCGTCAGAAAGCTAGCAGAGGCCCAGCAGAGGCGTCAGAAGGCCAGCAGAGGCCCAGCAGAGGCGTCAGAAAGCCAGCAAAAGCCCAGCAGAGGCGTCAGAAAGCCAGCAGGAGGCCCAGCAGAGCCATCAGAGGCAGCCAGCAGAGGCGTCAGAAAGCCAGCGGAGGCCCAGCAGAGGCGTCAAAAAGCCAGCGGAGGCCTAGCAGAGGCGTCAGAAAGCCAGCAGAGGCCTAGCAGAGGCGTCAGAAGCCAGCAGAGGCCCAGCAGAGGCGTCAGAAAGCCAGCAGAGGCCCAGCAGAGGCGTCAGAAAGACAGCAGGAGGCCCAGCAGAGGCGTCAGAAAGCCAGCGGAGGCCCAGCATTGGCGTCAGAAAGCCAGCAGAGGCCTAGCAGAGGCGTCAGAAAGCCAGGAGAGGCCTAGCAGAGGCATCAGAGGCCTAGCAGAGGCGTCAGAAAGCCAGCGGAGGCCTAGCAGAGGCGTCAGAAGCCAGCAGAGGCCTAGCAGAGGCGTCAGAAAGCCAGCAGAGGCCCAGCAGAGGCGTCAGAAAGCCAGCAGGAGGCCCAGCAGAGGCCAGCAGAGGCCCAGCAGAGGCGTCAGAGAGCCAGCAGAGGCCCAGCAGAGGCGTCAGAAAGCCAGCGGAGGCCCAGCAGAGGCGTCAGAAAGACAGCAGGGGCCCAGCAGAGGCGTCAGAAAGCCAGCAGAGGCCCAGCAGAGGCGTCAGAAATTCACAGAGGCCCAGCAGAGGCGTCAGAAAGCCAGCGGAGGCCCAGCAGAGGCGTCAAAAAGCCAGCAGAGGCCCAGCAGAGGCGTCAGAAAGCCAGCAGAGGCCCAGCAGAGGCGTCAGAGCCAGCAAGAGGCCCAGCAGAGGCGTCAGAAAGCCAGCAGAGGCCCAGCAGAGGCATCAGAGGCCCAGCAGAGGCGTCAGAAAACCAGCGGAGGCCCAGCAGAGGCGTCAGAAAGCCAGCGGAGGCCCAGCAGAGGCGTCAGAAAGCCAGCGGAGGCCCAGCAGAGGCGTCAGAGGCCAGCAGAGGCCCAGCAGAGGCCCAGCAGAGGCACAGAGGCCCAGCAGAGGCGTCAGAAAGCCAGCGGAGGCCTAGCAGAGGCGTCAGAAAGCCAGCAAGGCCCAGCAGAGGCGTCAGAAAGCCAGCAGAGGCCCAGCAGAGGCGTCAGAAAGCCAGCAGAGGCCCAGCAGAGGCGTCAGTAAGCCAGCGGAGGCCCAGCAGAGGCGTCAGAGGCCCAGCAGAGGCGTCAGAAAGGCAGCGGAGGCCCAGCAGAGGAGGCGTCAGAAAGACAGCAGGGGCCAGCAGAGGCGTCAGAAAGCCAGCAGAGGCCCAGCAGAGGCGTCAGAAAGCAGCAGAGGCCCAGCAGAGGCGTCAGAAAGCCAGCGGAGGCCCAGCAGAGGCGTCAGAAAGCCAGCGGAGGCCCAGCAGAGGCGTCAGAAAGCCAGCAGAGGCCCAGCAGAGGCGTCAGAGAGCCAGCAGAGGCCCAGCAGAGGCGTCAGGAAAGCCAGCAGAGGCCCAGCAGAGGCGTCAGAAAGCCAGCAGAGGCCTAGCAGAGGCTAAGAAAGCCAGCGGAGGCCTAGCAGAGGCGTCAGAAAGCAGGCCCAGCAGAGGCGTCAGAAAGCCAGCGGAGGCCTAGCAGAGGCGTCAGAAAGCCAGCAGGGGCCCAGCAGAGGCGTCAGAGAGCCAGCGGAGGCCCAGCAGAGCCGGCAGAGGCCCAGCAGAGGCGTCAGAAAGCCAGCAGAGGCCCAGCAGAGGCGTCAGAAAGCCAGCGGAGGCCCAGCAGAGGCGTCAGAGGCCACAGAGGCCCAGCAGAGGCGTCAGAGGCCCAGAGCAGAGAGGCGTCAGAAAGCCAGCAGGAGGCCCAGCAGAGGCGTCAGAAAGCCAGCAGCAGAGGCCTAGCAGAGGCGTCAGAAAGCCAGCAGAGGCCTAGCAGAGGCGTCAGAAGGCCAGCAGAGGCCTAGCAGAGGCGTCAGAAAGCCAGCAGAGGCCTAGCAGAGGCTAAGAAAGCCAGCGGAGGCCTAGCAGAGGCGTCAGAAAGCCAGCGGAGGCCTAGCAGAGGCGTCAGAAAGCAGAGGCCCAGCAGAGGCGTCAGAAAGCCAGCGGAGGCCCAGCAGAGGCGTCAGAAAGCCAGCGGAGGCCCAGCAGAGGCGTCAGAAAGCCAGCAGAGGCCCAGCAGAGGCGTCAGAAAGCCAGCAGAGGCCCAGCAGAGGCGTCAGAAAGCCAGCAGAGGCCCAGCAGAGGCGTCAGAAAGCCAGCGGAGGCCCAGCAGAGGCGTCAAGAGGCCCAGCAGAGGCGTCAGAAAGCCAGCAGAGGCCCAGCAGAGGCGTCAGAAAGCCAGCAGAGGCTTAGCAGAGGCGTCAGAACAGAGGCCCAGCAGAGGCGTCAGAAAGCCAGCAGAGGCCCAGCAGAGGCATCAGAGGCCCAGCAGAGGCGTCAGAAAGCCAGCAGAGGCCCAGCAGAGGCGTCAGAGCAGCAGAGGCCCAGCAGAGGCGTCAGAAAGCCAGCAGAGGCCCGGCAGAGGCGTCAGAAAGCCAGAGGCCAGCAGAGGCCTCAGAGAGCCAGCAGAGGCCCAGCAGAGGCGTCAGAAGGCCAGCAGAGGCCCAGCAGAGGCGTCAGAAAGCCAGCAGAGGCCCAGCAGAGGCGTCAGAAAGCCAGCAGAGGCCCAGCAGAGGCGTCAGAGGCCCAGCAGAGGCGTCAGAGCCAGCGGAGGCCCAGCAGAGGCGTCAGAGGCCAGCGGAGGCCCAGCAGAGGCGTCAGAAAGCCAGCAGAGGCCCAGCAGAGGCGTCAGAGAGCCAGCAGAGGCCCAGCAGAGGCGTCAGAAAGCCAGCAGAGGCCTAGCAGAGGCGTCAGAGGCCCAGCAGAGGCGTCAGAAAGCCAGCGGAGGCCCAGCAGAGGCGTCAGAAAGCCAGCAGAGGCCCAGCAGAGGCGTCAGAAAGCCAGCGGAGGCCCAGCAGAGGCGTCAGAAAGCCAGCGGAGGCCCAGCAGAGGCGTCAGAAAGCCAGCGGAGGCCCAGCAGAGGCGTCAGAGGCCCAGCAGAGGCGTCAGAGACAGCGGAGGCCCAGCAGAGGCGTCAGAAAGCCAGCAGAGGCCCAGCAGAGGCGTCAGAAAGCCAGCAGAGGCCCAGCAGAGGCGTCAGAAAGCCAGCAGAGGCCCAGCAGAGGCGTCAGAAAGCCAGCAGAGGCCCAGCAGAGGCGTCAGAAAGCCAGCAGAGGCCCAGCAGAGGCGTCAGAGGCCAGCAGAGGCGTCAGAAGAGCCAGCAGAGGCCCAGCAGAGGCGTCAGAAAGCCAGCGGAGGCCCAGCAGAGGCGTCAGAAAGCCAGCAGAGGCCCAGCAGAGGCGTCAGAAAGCCAGCGGAGGCCTAGCAGAGGCGTCAGAAGCCAGCAGAGGCCCAGCAGAGGCGTCAGAGCAGCGGAGGCCCAGCAGAGGCGTCAGAAAGCCAGCGGAGGCCCAGCAGAGGCGTCAGAGGCCAGCGGAGGCCTAGCAGAGGCGTCAGAAAGCCAGCAGGAGGCCCAGCAGAGGCGTCAGAAAGCCAGCGGAGGCCCAGCAGAGGCGTCAGAGGCCCAGCAGAGGCGTCAGAAAAGCCAGCAGAGGCCCAGCAGAGGCGTCAGAAAGCCAGCAGAGGCCCAGCAGAGGCGTCAGAGCCAGCAGAGGCCCAGCAGAGGCGTCAGAAAGCACAGAGGCCCAGCAGAGGCGTCAGAAAGCCAGCGGAGGCCCAGCAGAGGCGTCAGAAAGCCAGCAGAGGCCTAGCAGAGGCGTCAGAAAGCCAGCAGAGGCCCAGCAGAGGCGTCAGAGCCAGCGGAGGCCCAGCAGAGGCGTCAGAAAGCCAGCAGAGGCCCAGCAGAGGCGTCAGAAAGCCAGCAGAGGCCCAGCAGAGGCGTCAGAAAGCCAGCAGAGGCCCAGCAGAGGCGTCAGAAAGCCAGCGGAGGCCCAGCAGAGGCGTCAGAGGCCCAGCAGAGGGCGTCAGAAAGCCAGCAGAGGCCCAGCAGAGGCGTCAGAAAGCCAGCAGAGGCCCAGCAGAGGCGTCAGAAAGCCAGCGGAGGCCCAGCAGAGGCGTCAGAAAAGCCAGCGGAGGCCCAGCAGAGGCGTCAGAAAACAGGGGCCCAGCAGAGGCGTCAGAAAGCCAGCGGAGGGGCCCAGCAGAGGCGTCAGAAAGCCAGCGGAGGCCCAGCAGAGGCGTCAGAAAGCCAGCGGAGGCCCAGCAGAGGCGTCAGAAAGCCAGCAGAGGCCCAGCAGAGGCGTCAGAGAGCCAGCAGAGGCCCAGCAGAGGCGTCAGAAAGCCAGCAGAGGCCCAGCAGAGGCGTCAGAAAGCCAGCAGAGGCCCAGCAGAGGCGTCAGAGGCCCAGCAGAGGCGTCAGAAAGCCAGCGGAGGCCCAGCAGAGGCGTCAGAAAGCCAGCAGGGGCCCAGCAGAGGCGTCAGAGAGCCAGCGGAGGCCCAGCAGAGGCGTCAGAGGCCCAGCAGAGGCGTCAGAAAGCCAGCAGAGGCCCAGCAGAGGCGTCAGAGCCAGCGAGGCCCAGCAGAGGCGTCAGAGAGCCAGCAGGGGCCCAGCAGAGGCCCAGCAGAGGCCCAGCAGAGGCGTCAGAGCCAGCAGAGGCCCAGCAGAGGCGTCAGAAAGCCAGCGGAGGCCCAGCAGAGGCGTCAGAAAGCCAGCAGAGGCCCAGCAGAGGCGTCAGAGAGCCAGCAGAGGCCCAGCAGAGGCGTCAGAAAACCAGCAGAGGCCCAGCAGAGGCGTCAGAAAGCCAGCAGAGGCCCAGCAGAGGCGTCAGAAAGCAGCAGAGGCCCAGCAGAGGCGTCAGAAAGCAAGCAGGCCCAGCAGAGGCGTCAGAGGCCCAGCAGAGGCGTCAGAAAGCCAGCGGAGGCCCAGCAGAGGCGTCAGAAAGGCAGCGGAGGCCCAGCAGAGGCGTCAGAAAGCCAGCGGAGGCCTAGCAGAGGCGTCAGAAAGACCAGCAGGGGGCCCAGCAGAGGCGTCAGAAAGCCAGCAGAGGCCCAGCAGAGGCGTCAGAGAGGCCCAGCAGAGGCGTCAGAAAGCAGCAGAGGCCCAGCAGAGGCGTCAGAAAGCCAGCAGAGGCCCAGCAGAGGCGTCAGAAAGCCAGCGGAGGCCCAGCAGAGGCGTCAGAAAGGCCCAGCAGAGGCGTCAGAAAGCCAGCGGAGGCCCAGCAGAGGCGTCAGAAAGGCGCCCAGCAGAGGCGTCAGAAAGGCAGAGGGCCCAGCAGAGGCGTCAGAAAGCCAGCAGAGGCCCAGCAGAGGCGTCAGAAACAGCAGGAGGCCCAGCAGAGGCGTCAGAAAAGCCAGCGGAGGCCCAGCAGAGGCGTCAGAAAGCCAGCGGAGGCCCAGCAGAGGCGTCAGAAAGCCAGCAGAGGCCCAGCAGAGGCGTCAGAGGCCCAGCAGAGGCCCTGCAGAGGCGTCAGAGGCCCAGCAGAGGCGTCAGAAAGCCAGCGGAGGCCCAGCAGAGGCGTCAGAAAGCCAGCAGGAGGCCCAGCAGAGGCGTCAGAAAGCCAGCGGAGGCCCAGCAGAGGCGTCAGAGGCCCAGCAGAGGCGTCAGAAAGCAGAGGCCCAGCAGAGGCGTCAGAAAAGCCAGCAGGAGGCCCAGCAGAGGCGTCAGAAAGCCAGCGGAGGCCCAGCAGAGGCGTCAGAAAGCCAGCGGAGGCCCAGCAGAGGCGTCAGAAAGCCAGCGGAGGCCCAGCAGAGGCGTCAGAGGGCCAGCAGAGGCCAGAGGCGCAGAGGCCCAGCAGAGGCGTCAGAAAGCCAGCAGGAGGCCCAGCAGAGGCGTCAGAAAGCCAGCGGAGGCCCAGCAGAGGCGTCAGAAAGCCAGCAGAGGCCCAGCAGAGGCGTCAGAAAGCCAGCGGAGGCCCAGCAGAGGCAGTGCAGAGGCCCAGCAGAGGCGTCAGAAAGCCAGCAGAGGCCTAGCAGAGGCGTCAGAAAGCCAGCAGAGGCCTAGCAGAGGCGTCAGAAAACCAGCAGAGGCCTAGCAGAGGCGTCAGAAAGCCAGCAGGGGCCCAGCAGAGGCGTCAGAAAGCCAGCAGAGGCCTAGCAGAGGCGTCAGAGGCCCAGCAGAGGCGTCAGAGAGCCAGCAGAGGCCCAGCAGAGGCGTCAGAAAGCCAGCAGGGGCCCAGCAGAGGCGTCAGAAAGCCAGCAGAGGCCCAGCAGAGGCGTCAGAAAGCAGCGGAGGCCCAGCAGAGGCGTCAGAAAGCCAGCGGAGGCCCAGCAGAGGCGTCAGAAAGCCAGCAGAGGCCTAGCAGAGGCGTCAGAGAGCCAGCAGAGGCGTCAGAGAGCCAGCAGAGGCCCAGCAGAGGCGTCAGAAAGCCAGCAGAGGCCTAGCAGAGGCGTCAGAAAAGCCAGCAGAGGCCCAGCAGAGGCGTCAGAAAGCCAGCAGAGGCCCAGCAGAGGCGTCAGAAAGGCCAGCAGAGGCCCAGCAGAGGCGTCAGAAAGCCAGCAGAGGCCCAGCAGAGGCGTCAGAAAGCCAGCGGAGGCCCAGCAGAGGCGTCAGAGGCCCAGCAGAGGCGTCAGAGAAAGCCAGACCCAGCAGAGGCGTCAGAAAGTCAGCAGAGGCCCAGCAGAGGCGTCAGAGAGCCAGCGGAGGCCCAGCAGAGGCGTCAGAGGCCCAGCAGAGGCGTCAGAAGAGCCAGCAGAGGCCCAGCAGAGGCGTCAGAAAGCCAGCAGGAGGCCCAGCAGAGGCGTCAGAAGAGCCAGCGGAGGCCCAGCAGAGGCGTCAGAGGCCCAGCAGAGGCGTCAGAAAGCCAGCGGAGGCCTAGCAGAGGCGTCAGAAAGCCAGCAGAGGCCTAGCAGAGGCGTCAGAAAGGCAGCAGAGGCCTAGCAGAGGCGTCAGAAAGCCAGCAGAGGCATAGCAGAGGCGTCAGAGAGCCAGCGGAGGCCTAGCAGAGGCGTCAGAGGCAGAGGCGTCAGAAAGGCAGCGGAGGCCCAGCAGAGGCGTCAGAAAGACCAGAAAGCAGAGGCGTCAGAGGCAGAGGCGTCAGAGAGCCAGCGGAGGCCTGGCAGAGGCGTCAGAAAGCCAGCAGAGGCCTAGCAGAGGTGTCAGAAAGCCAGCAGAGGCATAGCAGAGGCGTCAGAGAGCCAGCGGAGGCCTGGCAGAGGCTTTAGAAAGCCAGCGAAGGCCTAGCAGAGGCGTCAGAAGGCCAGAAGAGGCCAAGCAGAGGCGTCAGAAAGCCAGCGGAGGCCTAGCAGAGGCGTCAGAAAGCCAGCAGAGGCCCAGCAGAGGCGTCAGAAAGCCAGCAGGGGCCTAGCAGAGGCGTCAGAAAGCCAGCAGAGGCCCAGCAGAGGCGTCAGAGGCCCAAAGCAGAGCAGCAGAGGCCCAGCAGAGGCGTCAGAAAGCCAGCAGAGGCCCAGCAGAGGCGTCAGAAAGCCAGCAGAGGCCCAGCAGAGGCGTCAGAAAGCCAGCGGAGGCCCAGCAGAGGCGTCAGAGGCCCAGCAGAGGCGTCAGAAAGCCAGCAGGAGGCCCAGCAGAGGCGTCAGAAAGCCAGCGGAGGCCCAGCAGAGGCGTCAGAAAGCCAGCAGAGGCCCAGCAGAGGCGTCAGAGGCCCAGCAGAGGCGTCAGAAAGTCAGCAGAGGCCCAGCAGAGGCGTCAGAAAGCCAGCAGAGGCCCAGCAGAGGCGTCAGAGAGCCAGCAGAGGCCCAGCAGAGGCGTCAGAGGCCCAGCAGAGGCGTCAGAAAGCCAGCGGAGGCCCAGCAGAGGCGTCAGAAAGCCAGCAGAGGCCCAGCAGAGGCGTCAGAAAGCCAGCAGAGGCCCAGCAGAGGCGTCAGAGAAAGCCAGCAGAGGCCCAGCAGAGGCGTCAGAAAGCCAGCAGAGGCCCAGCAGAGGCGTCAGAAAGCCAGCAGAGGCCCAGCAGAGGCGTCAGAGGCCCAGCAGAGGCGTCAGAAAGCCAGCGGAGGCCCAGCAGAGGCGTCAGAGCAGCAGAAGGCCCAGCAGAGCAGAGGCCCAGCAGAGGCGTCAGAAAGCCAGCAGAGGCCCAGCAGAGGCGTCAGAAAGCCAGCAGAGGCCCAGCAGAAACACAGAGGCCCAGCAGAGGCGTCAGAAAAAGCCAGCAGAGGCCCAGCAGAGGCGTCAGAAAGCCAGCAGGGGCCCAGCAGAGGCGTCAGAAAGCCAGCAGAGGCCCAGCAGAAGCGTCAGAGGCCTAGCAGAGGCGTCAGAAAGCCAGCAGAGGCCTAGCAGAGGCGTCAGAAAACCAGCAGAGGCCTAGCAGAGGCGTCAGAAAGCCAGCAGAGGCCTAGCAGAGGCGTCAGAAAGCCAGCAGAGGCCTAGCAGAGGCGTCAGAAAGCCAGCAGAGGCCTAGCAGAGGCGTCAGAAAGCCAGCAGAGGCCCAGCAGAGGCGTCAGAAAGCCCAGCAGAGGCGTCAGAAAGCCAGCGGAGGCCCAGCAGAGGCGCAAAGCCAGCAGGGGCCCAGCAGAGGCGTCAGAAAAGCCAGCAGAGGCCCAGCAGAGGCGTCAGAAAGCCAGCAGAGGCCCAGCAGAGGCGTCAGAAAACAGCAGAGGCCCAGCAGAGGCGTCAGAGGCCCAGCAGAGGCGTCAGAAAGCCAGCAGAGGCCCAGCAGAGGCGTCAGAAAGCCAGCGGAGGCCCAGCAGAGGCGTCAGAAAGCCAGCAGGAGGCTAGCAGAGGCGTCAGAAAGCCAGCAGAGGCCCAGCAGAGGCGTCAGAGAGGCCTAGCAGAGGCGTCAGAAAGCCAGCAGAGGCCCAGCAGAGGCGTCAGAAAGCCAGCAGAGGCCCAGCAGAGGCGTCAGAAGAGCCAGCAGAGGCCCAGCAGAGGCGTCAGAAAGCCAGCAGAGGCCCAGCAGAGGCGTCAGAGAGAGGCCCAGCAGAGGCGTCAGAAAGCCAGCGGAGGCCCAGCAGAGGCGTCAGAAAGCCAGGGAGGCCCAGCAGAGGCGTCAGAAAGCCAGCAGAGGCCCAGCAGAGGCGTCAGAAAGGCAGCAGAGGCCCAGCAGAGGCGTCAGAAAAGCAGCAGAGGCCCAGCAGAGGCGTCAGAAGGCCCAGCAGAGGCGTCAGAAAGCCAGCAGAGGCCCAGCAGAGGCGTCAGAAAGACAGCAGAGGCCCAGCAGAGGCGTCAGAGGCCCAGCAGAGGCGTCAGAAAACAGCGGAGGCCCAGCAGAGGGCGTCAGAAGAGGCCAGCAGAGGCGTCAGAAAGGCAGCGGAGGCCCAGCAGAGGCGTCAGAAAGCCAGCAGAGGCCCAGCAGAGGCGTCAGAAAGCCAGCAGAGGCCCAGCAGAGGCGTCAGAAAACCAGGAGGCCCAGCAGAGGCGTCAGAAAGGCAGCAGAGGCCCAGCAGAGGCGTCAGAGGCCCAGCAGAGGCGTCAGAAAGCCAGCAGAGGCCCAGCAGAGGCGTCAGAAAAGGCCAGCAGAGGCCTAGCAGAGGCGTCAGAAAGCCAGCAGAGGCCCAACAGAGGCGTCAGAGGCCCAGCAGAGGCGTCAGAAAGCCAGCGGAGGCCCAGCAGAGGCGTCAGAAAGCACAGCAGGGGCCCAGCAGAGGCGTCAGAAAGCGGAGGCCTAGCAGAGGCGTCAGAAAGCCAGCAGAGGCCCAGCAGAGGCGTCAGAAAGCCAGCAGAGGCCCAGCAGAGGCGTCAGAAAGCCAGCAGAGGCCCAGCAGAGGCGTCAGAAAGCCAGCGGAGGCCCAGCAGAGGCGTCAGAAAGCAGCAGGGGCCCAGCAGAGGCGTCAGAAAGCCAGCGGAGGCCCAGCAGAGGCGTCAGAGGCCCAGCAGAGGCGTCAGAAAGCCAGCGGAGGCCCAGCAGAGGCGTCAGAAAGCCAGCGGAGGCCCAGCAGAGGCGTCAGAAAGCCAGCAGAGGCCCAGCAGAGGCGTCAGAAAGCCAGCAGAGGCAGAGCGGAGGCCCAGCAGAGGCGTCAGAAGCAGCAGAGGCCCAGCAGAGGCGTCAGAAAGCCAGCAGAGGCCCAGCAGAGGCGTCAGAAAAGCCAGCAGAGGCCCAGCAGAGGCGTCAGAAAGCCAGCGGAGGCCCAGCAGAGGCGTCAGAGGCCCAGCAGAGGCGTCAGAAGAGCCAGCAGAGGCCCAGCAGAGGCGTCAGAAAAAGCCAGCAGAGGCCCAGCAGAGGCGTCAGAAAGCCAGCGGAGGGCCCAGCAGAGGCGTCAAACAGCAGAGGCCCAGCAGAGGCGTCAGAGAGCCAGCAGAGGCCCAGCAGAGGCGTCAAGAAAGCCAGCAGAGGCCCAGCAGAGGCGTCAGAAAGCCAGCAGAGGCCCAGCAGAGGCGTCAGAAAGCCAGCAGAGGCCCAGCAGAGGCGTCAGAAAGCCAGCAGAGGCCCAGCAGAGGCGTCAGACAGCAGAGGCGTCAGAAAGCCAGCGGAGGCCTAAGCAGAGGCGTCAGAAGAGGCCCAGCAGAGGCGGTCAGAAGCCAGCAGGGCCCAGCAGAGGCGTCAGAAAGCCAGCAGAGGCCTAGCAGAGGCGTCAGAAAGCCAGCAGAGGCCCAGAGGCGTCAAACCAGCAGGAGGCCCAGCAGAGGCGTCAGAAAGCCAGCAGAGGCGTCAGAGCAGCCACAGAGGCGTCAGAAAGCCAGCAGAGGCCCAGCAGAGGCGTCAGAAAGCCAGCAGGGGCCCAGCAGAGGCGCAGAAGAGCAAGAGGCGTCAGAAAGCAGAGCAGCGGAGGCCCAGCAGAGGCGTCAGAAAGACAGCAGGGGCCCAGCAGAGGCGTCAGAAAGCCAGCGGAGGCCCAGCAGAGCCAGCAGAGGCCTAGCAGAGGCGTCAGAAAGCCAGCAGAGGCCCAGCAGAGGCGTCAGAAAGACAGCAGAGGCCCAGCAGAGGCGTCAGAGCCGCAGAGGCCTAGCAGAGGCGTCAGAGCAAGCCCAGCAGAGGCGTCAGAAAGCCAGCGGAGGCCCAGCAGAGGCGTCAGAAAGCCAGCAGAGGCCCAGCAGAGGCGTCAGCAGCAGAGGCCTAGCAGAGGCGTCAGAAAGCCAGCAGAGGCCCAGCAGAGGCGTCAGAAAACCAGCGGAGGCCCAGCAGAGGCGTCAGAGCCTAGCAGAGGCGTCAGAAAGCCAGCGGAGGCCCAGCAGAGGCGTCAGAAAGCCAGCAGAGGCCTAGCAGAGGCGTCAGAAAAGCCAGCAGAGGCCCAGCAGAGGCGCCAGAAAGCAGCGGAGGCCTAGCAGAGGCGTCAGAAAGTAGCAGGGGCCCAGCAGAGGCGTCAGAAAGCCAGCGGAGGCCCAGCAGAGCCGTCAGAGGCCCAGCAGAGGCGTCAGAAAGCCAGCAGAGGCCCAGCAGAGGCGTCAGAAAGCCAGCAGAGGCCCAGCAGAGGCGTCAGAGAGCCAGCAGAGGCCTAGCAGAGGCGTCAGAAAGCCAGCAGAGGCCCAGCAGAGGCTAAAAAGCCAGCGAGGCCTAGCAGAGGCGTCAGAAAGCCAGCGGAGGCCCAACAGAGGCAGAGGACAGGTAGAACGTCAGAGGCCCAGCAGAGGCGTCAGAAAGCAGCGAGGCCAGCGAGGGCCAAGAGGCCCAGCAGAGGCGTCAGAAAAGCCAGCGGAGGCCCAGCAGAGGCGTCAGAAAGCCAGCAGAGGCCCAGCAGAGGCGTCAGAAAGCCAGCAGAGGCCCAGCAGAGGCGTCAGAAAGCCAGCAGAGGCCCAGCAGAGTCAGAAGCAGCGAGGCCCAGCAGAGGCGTCAGGAACAGCGAGCAGAGGCCCAGCAGAGGCGTCAGAAAGCCAGCAGAGGCGTCAGAAAGCCAGCGGAGGCCCAGCAGAGGGCGTCAGGAGGCCCAGCAGAGGCGTCAGACCAGCGGAGGCACAAGCACAGGGGCCTCAGACAGAGGCGTCAGAGCAGAGGCGAAACGGAGGCCCAGAGACGTCAGAAAGCCAGCAGAGAGGCGTCAGAACCAAAAAGGCCTCAGAGGCCAGCAGAGGCGTCAGAAGCAGAGGCCAGCAGGAGCGCAGGAGCCCAGCAGAGGCGTCAGAAAAGCAGAACAGAGGCCCAGCAGAGGCGTCAGAAAGCCAGACAGAGGCGTCAGAAAGCCAGCAGAGGCCCAGCAGAGGCGTCAGAAAGCCAGCAGAGGCCCAGCAGAGGCGTCAGAAAGCCAGCAGAGGCCCAGCAGAGGCGTCAGAAAGCCAGCAGAGGCCCAGCAGAGGCGTCAGAAAGCCAGCAGAGGCCCAGCAGAGGCGTCAGAAAGCCAGCAGAGGCCCAGCAGAGGCGTCAGAGGCCAGCAGAGGCGTCAGAGGCCCAGCAGAGGCGTCAGAAAGACAGCAGAGGCCCAGCAGAGGCGTCAGAAAGCCAGCAGAGGCCCAGCAGAGGCGTCAGAAAGAGCAGAGGCCCAGCAGAGGCGTCAGAAAGCCAGCAGAGGCCCAGCAGAGGCGTCAGAAAGCCAGCAGAGGCCCAGCAGAGGCGTCAGAAAGCCAGCAGAGGCCCAGCAGAGGCGTCAGAAAGCCAGCAGAGGCCCAGCAGAGGCGTCAGAAAGCCAGCAGAGGCCCAGCAGAGGCGTCAGAAAGCCAGCAGAGGCCCAGCAGAGGCGTCAGAAGCCAGAGGAGGTAGAGCAGAGGCGTCAGAAAGCCAGCAGAGGCCCAGCAGAGGCGTCAGAAAGCCAGCAGAGGCCCAGCAGAGGCGTCAGAAAGCCAGCGGAGGCCCAGCAGAGGCGTCAGAGAGGCCCAGCAGAGGCGTCAGAAAGCCAGCAGAGGCCCAGCAGAGGCGTCAGAAAAGCCAGCAGAGGCCCAGCAGAGGCGTCAGAAAGCCAGCAGAGGCCCAGCAGAGGCGTCAGAAAGCCAGCAGAGGCCTAGCAGAGGCGTCAGAAAGCAGAGGCCCAGCAGAGGCGTCAGAAAGCCAGCAGAGGGCCCAGCAGAGGCGTCAGAAAGCCAGCAGAGGCCCAGCAGAGGCGTCAGAAAGCCAGCAGAGGGCCAGCAGAGGCGTCAGAAAGCCAGCAGAGGCCCAGCAGAGGCGTCAGAAAGCCAGCAGAGGCCCAGCAGAGGCGACAGAGGCCCAGCAGAGGCGTCAGAAAGCCAGCAGAGGCCCAGCAGAGGCGTCAGAAAGCCAGCAGAGGCCCAGCAGAGGCGTCAGAAAGCAGAGGCCCAGCAGAGGCGTCAGAAAGCCAGCAGAGGCCTAGCAGAGGCGTCAGAAAGCCAGCAGAGGCCCAGCAGAGGCGTCAGAAAGCCAGCAGAGGCCCAGCAGAGGCGTCAGAAAGCCAGCAGAGGCCCAGCAGAGGCGTCAGAAAGCCAGCAGAGGCCCAGCAGAGGCGTCAGAAAGCCAGCAGAGGCCCAGCAGAGGCGTCAGAAAGCCAGCAGAGGCCCAGCAGAGGCGTCAGAAAGCAGCAGAGGCCCAGCAGAGGCGTCAGAAAGCCAGCAGAGGCCCAGCAGAGGCGTCAGAAAGCCAGCAGAGGCCCAGCAGAGGCGTCAGAAAGCCAGCAGAGGCCCAGCAGAGGTCAGAAAGCCAGCAGAGGCCCAGCAGAGGCGTCAGAAAGCCAGCAGAGGCCCAGCAGAGGCGTCAGAAAGCCAGCAGAGGCCAGCAGAGGCGCAGAGGCGCAGAGGCCCAGCAGAGGCGTCAGAAAGCCAGCAGAGGCCCAGCAGAGGCGTCAGAAAGCCAGCAGAGGCCCAGCAGAGGCGTCAGAAAGCCAGCAGAGGCCTAGCAGAGGCGTCAGAAAGCCAGCAGAGGCCCAGCAGAGGCGTCAGAAAGAAGCCAGCAGAGGCCTAGCAGAGGCGTCAGAAAGCCAGCAGAGGCCCAGCAGAGGCGTCAGAAAGCCAGCAGAGGCCCAGCAGAGGCGTCAGAAAGCCAGCAGAGGCCCAGCAGAGGCGTCAGAAAGCCAGCAGAGGCCCAGCAGAGGCGTCAGAGGCCAGCAGAGGCCCAGCAGAGGCAGAAGCCAGCAGAGGCCCAGCAGAGGCGTCAGAAAGCCAGCAGGGGCCCAGCAGAGGCGTCAGAAAGCCAGCGGAGGCCCAGCAGAGGCGTCAGAGCCAGCAGAGGCCCAGCAGAGGCGTCAGAAAGCAGAGGCCCAGCAGAGGCGTCAGAAAGCCAGCAGAGGCCCAGCAGAGGCGTCAGAAAGCCAGCAGGGGCCCAGCAGAGGCGTCAGAAAGCCAGCAGAGGCCCAGCAGAGGCGTCAGAAAGCCAGCAGAGGCCCAGCAGAGGCGTCAGAAAGCCAGCAGAGGCCCAGCAGAGGCGTCAGAAAGCCAGCAGAGGCCTAGCAGAGGCGTCAGAAAGCCAGCAGAGGCCCAGCAGAGGCGTCAGAAAGCCAGCAGAGGCCCAGCAGAGGCGTCAGAAAGCCAGCAGAGGCCCAGCAGAGGCGTCAGAAAGCCAGCAGAGGCCCAGCAGAGGCGTCAGAAAGCCAGCAGAGGCCCAGCAGAGGCGTCAGAAAGCCAGCAGAGGCCCGAAGCAGAGGCCCAGCAGAGGCGTCAGAAAGCAGAGGCGTCAGAGCCAGCAGAGGCCCAGCAGAGGCGTCAGAAAGCCAGCAGAGGCCCAGCAGAGGCGTCAGAAAGGCAGCAGAGGCCCAGCAGAGGCGTCAGAAAGCCAGCAGAGGCCCAGCAGAGGCGTCAGAAAGCCAGCAGAGGCCCAGCAGAGGCGTCAGAAAGCCAGCAGAGGCCCAGCAGAGGCGTCAGAAAGCCAGCAGAGGCCCAGCAGAGGCGTCAGAAAGCCAGCAGAGGCCCAGCAGAGGCGTCAGAAAGCCAGCGGAGGCCCAGCAGAGGCGTCAGAAAGCCAGCAGAGGCCCAGCAGAGGCGTCAGAGCCAGCAGAGGCCTCAGAGGCGTCAGAAAGCCAGCAGAGGCCCAGCAGAGGCGTCAGAAAGCAGCAGAGGCCCAGCAGAGGCGTCAGAAAGCCAGCAGAGGCCCAGCAGAGGCGTCAGAGGCCAGCAGAGGCCCAGCAGAGGCGTCAGAAAGCCAGCAGAGGCCCAGCAGAGGCGTCAGAAAGCCAGCAGAGGCCCAGCAGAGGCGTCAGAAAGCCAGCAGAGGCCCAGCAGAGGCGTCAGAAAGCAGCAGAGGCCCAGCAGAGGCGTCAGAGAGGCCAGCAGAGGCCCAGCAGAGGCGTCAGAAAGCCAGCAGAGGCCCAGCAGAGGCGTCAGAAAGCCAGCAGAGGCCCAGCAGAGGCGTCAGAGCCAGCAGAGGCCAGAGCGTCAGAGGCCCAGCAGAGGCGTCAGAAAGCCAGCAGAGGCCCAGCAGAGGCGTCAGAAAGCCAGCAGAGGCCCAGCAGAGGCGTCAGAAAGCCAGCAGAGGCCTAGCAGAGGCGTCAGAAAGCCAGCAGAGGCCTAGCAGAGGCGTCAGAAAGCCAGCGGAGGCCTAGCAGAGGCGTCAGAAAGCCAGCAGAGGCCTAGCAGAGGCGTCAGAAAGCAAGCAGAGGCCCAGCAGAGGCGTCAGAAAGCCTGCAGGGGCCTAGCAGAGGCGTCAGAAAGCCAGCAGAGGCGTCAGAAAGCCAGCAGAGGCCTAGCAGAGGCGTCAGAAAGCCAGCAGAGGCCCAGCAGAGGCGTCAGAAAGCCAGCAGAGGCCCAGCAGAGGCGTCAGAAAGCCAGCAGAGGCCCAGCAGAGGCGTCAGAAAGCCAGCAGAGGCCCAGCAGAGGCGTCAGAAAGCCAGCAGAGGCCCAGCAGAGGCGTCAGAAAGCCAGCAGAGGCCCAGCAGAGGCGTCAGAAAGTAAGGCCCAGCAGAGGCGTCAGAAAGCCAGCGGAGGCCCAGCAGAGGCGTCAGAAAGTCAGCAGAGGCCCAGCAGAGGCGTCAGAAAGCCAGCAGAGGCCCAGCAGAGGCGTCAGAAAGCCAGCGGAGGCCTAGCAGAGGCGTCAGAGGCCCAGCAGAGGCGTCAGACAGCAGAGGCCCAGCAGAGGCGTCAGAAAGCCAGCGGAGGCCCAGCAGAGGCGTCAGAAAGCCACAGAGGCCTAGCAGAGGCGTCAGAAAGCCAGCAGAGGCCCAGCAGAGGCGTCAGAAAGCCAGCAGAGGCCCAGCAGAGGCGTCAGAAAGCCAGCAGAGGCCTAGCAGAGGCGTCAGAAAGCCAGCAGAGGCCTAGCAGAGGCGTCAGAAAGCCAGCAGAGGCCTAGCAGAGGCGCCAGAAAGCCAGCAAGGCTGTACAGAGGCGTCAGAAAGCCAGCGAGGCCCAGCAGAGAGCGTCAGAAAGCCAGCAGAGGCCAGAGGGCGTCAGAAAGCCAGCAGAGGCCTAGCAGAGGCGTCAGAAAGCCAGCAGAGGCCGAGCAGAGGCGTCAGAAAGCCAGCAGAGGCCTAGCAGAGGCGTCAGAAAGCCAGCAGGGGCCTAGCAGAGGCGTCAGAAAGCCAGCAGAGGCCTAGCAGAGGCGTCAGAAAGCCAGCAGAGGCCTAGCAGAGGCGTCAGAAAGCCAGCAGAGGCCTAGCAGAGGCGTCAGAAAGCCAGCAGAGCCCCAGCAGAGGCGTCAGAAAGCCAGCAGAGGCCTAGCAGAGGCGTCAGAAAGCCAGCAGAGGCCTAGCAGAGGCGTCAGAAAGCCAGCAGAGGCCTAGCAGAGGCTTCAGAAAGCCAGCAGAGGCCCAGCAGAGGCGTCAGAAGAGGCGTCAGAGAGGTCCAGCAGAGGCGTCAGAACTACAGAGGCCCAGCAGAGGCGTCAGAAAGCAGCAGAGGCCCAGCAGAGGCGTCAGAAAGCCAGCAGAGGCCCAGCAGAGGCGTCAGAGCCAGCAGAGGCAGAGGGCAGAGGCCCAGCAGAGGCGTCAGAAATCAGGCGTCAGAGAGCAGAGGCCCAGCAGAGGCATCAGACAGCAGAGGCGCTCAGAAAGCAGCAGAGGCCCAGCAGAGGCGTCAGAAAGTCAGCAGAGGCCCAGCAGAGGCGTCAGAAAGTCAGCAGAGGCTCAGCAGAGGCGTCAGAAGCCAGCAGGCCAGCAGAGGCGTCAGAAAGCCAGCAGAGGCCCAGCAGAGGCGTCAGAGCAGCAGAGGCCCAGCAGAGGCGTCAGAAAGCCAGCAGAAGGCCTAGCAGAGGCGTCAGAAAGACAGCCAGCAGAGGCGTCAATAGAGCAGAGGCGTCAGAAAGCCAGCAGAGGCCAGCAGGAGGCCCAGCAGAGGCGTCAGAAAGCCAGCAGAGGCCTAGCAGAGGCGTCAGAAAGCAGCAGAGGCCCAGCAGAGGCGTCAGAAGCCAGCAGAGGCCAAGCAGAGGCGTCAGAAAGCCAGCAGAGGGCGTCAGAAACCCAGCAGAGGCCGTCAGAGCCCCAGCAGAGGCCCAGCAGAGGCGTCAGAAAGCCAGCAGAGGCCCAACAGAGGCAGTACCAGCAGAGGCCTAGCAGAGGCCGAGTCAGAGCAGAGGCGTCAGAAAAGCCAGCGAGGCCCAGCAGAGGCGTCAGAAAGCCAGCAGAGGCCCAGCAGAGGCGTCAGAGGCAGAGTGGCCCAGCAGGAGGCGTCTGTGAAAGCACAGCAGGGGCCCAGCAGAGGCGTCAGAGCGCCAGCAGAGCCCATCAGAGGCGTCAGAAAGCCAGCAGAGGCCCAGCAGAGGC
>JAECXC010001696.1:0-41053 GCA_018152125.1 Drosophila dunni | reverse complement strand
ACCAGAGGCGTCAGAAAGCCAGCAGAGGCGTCAGAAAGATCAGCAGAGGCCCAGAAGCAGAGGCGTCAGAAAGAGCAGGGGCCCAGAGGCAGAGGCGTCAGAAAGCTCAGCAGAGGCCCAGAAGAGGCGTCAGAAGGCCCAGCAGAGGCGTCAGAAAGCCAGCAAGAGGCCCAGCAGAGGCGTCAGAAAGCAGAGGCCCAGCAGAGGCGTCAGAAAAAGCCAAAGATTCAGCAGAGGCGTCAGAAAGCCAGCAGAGGGCCCAGCAGAGGCGTCAGAAAGAGCAGAGGCCCAGCAGAGGCGTCAGAAAGCCAGCAGAGGCCCAGCAGAGGCGTCAGAGTCAGCAGAGGGCCCAGCAGAGGCGTCAGAAGTCAGCAGAGGCCCAGCAGAGGCGTCAGAAAAAGCAGAGGCCCAGCAGAGGCGTCAGAGGCCCAGCAGAGGCGTCAGAAAGACAGCAGAGGCCCAGCAGAGGCGTCAGAAAGCCAGCAGAGGGCCCAGCAGAGGCGTCAGAAAAAAGCAGAGGGCCCAGCAGAGGCGTCAGAAAGCAGCAGAGGCCCAGCAGAGGCGTCAGAAAAGCCAGCAGAGGCCCAGCAGAGGCGTCAGAAAGACAGCAGAGGCCAGCAGAGGCCCAGCAGAGGCGTCAGAAAGCCAGCAGAGGCCCAGCAGAGGCGTCAGAAAGCAGCAGAGGCCCAGCAGAGGCGTCAGAAAGACAGCAGAGGCCCAGCAGAGGCGTCAGAGGCCAGCAGAGGCGGTCAGAAAGACAGCAGGGGCCCAGCAGAGGCGTCAGAAAGCCAGCAGAGGCCCAGCAGAGGCGTCAGAAAGGCCAGCAGAGGCCCAGCAGAGGCGTCAGAAAGCCAGCAGAGGCCCAGCAGAGGCGTCAGAAAGCCAACAGCAGAGGCCCAGCAGAGGCGTCAGAAAGCCAGCAGAGGCCCAGCAGAGGCGTCAGAAAGCCAGCAGAGGCCCAGCAGAGGCGTCAGAAAGCCAGCAGAGGCCCAGCAGAGGCGTCAGAAAGCCAGAGGCCCAGCAGAGGCGTCAGAAAGCCAGCAGAGGCCCAGCAGAGGCGTCAGAAAGCCAGCAGGGGCCCAGCAGAGGCGTCAGAAAGCCAGCAGGGCCCAGCAGAGGCGTCAGAAAGCCAGCAGAGGCCCAGCAGAGGCGTCAGAAAGACAGCAGAGGCCCAGCAGAGGCGTCAGAAAGCCAGCAGAGGCCCAGCAGAGGCGTCAGAAAGCCAGCAGAGGCCCAGCAGAGGCGTCAGAAAGCCAGCAGAGGCCCAGCAGAGGCGTCAGAAAGCCAGCAGAGGCCCAGCAGAGGCGTCAGAAAGCCCAGCAGAGGCGTCAGCAGAGGGCCAGCAGAGGCGTCAGAAAGCAGAGGCCCAGCAGAGGCCCAGCAGGCCAGAAAAGAGGCCAGCAGAGGCGTCAGAAAGCCAGCAGAGGCCCAGCAGAGGCGTCAGAAAGCCAGCAGAGGCCCAGCAGAGGCGTCAGAAAGCCAGCAGAGGCCCAGCAGAGGCGTCAGAAAGCAGCAGAGGCCCAGCAGAGGCGTCAGAAAGCCAGCAGAGGCCCAGCAGAGGCGTCAGAAAGCCAGCAGAGGCCCAGCAGAGGCGTCAGAAAGGCAGGCCAGAGAGCAGAGGCGTCAGAAAGGCAGCAGAGGCCCAGCAGAGGCGTCAGAAAGCCAGCAGAGGGGCCCAGCAGAGGCGTCAGAAAGCCAGCAGAGGCCCAGCAGAGGCGTCAGAAAGCCAGCAGAGGCCTAGCAGAGGCGTCAGAAGGCCAGCAGAGGCCTAGCAGAGGCGTCAGAAAGCCAGCAGAGGCCTAGCAGAGGCGTCAGACCAGCAGAGGCCCAGCAGAGGCGTCAGAAAGCCAGCAGAGGCCCAGCAGAGGCGTCAGCAGCAGAGGCCCAGCAGAGGCGTCAGAAGAGGCGTCAGAGCCAGCAGAGGCCCAGCAGAGGCGTCAAAAGTCAGCAGAGGCCCAGCAGAGGCCAGCAGGGCCCAGAGAGGCGCAGAGGCCAGCAGAGGCGTCAGAAAGCCAGCAGAGGCCCAGCAGAGGCGTCAGAAAGCCAGCAGAGGCCCAGCAGAGGCGTCAGAGAGCCAGCAGAGGCCCAGCAGAGGCGTCAGAAAAAGCACAGAGGCCGAAAGCTCAGAAAGGCCAGCAGAGGCGTCAGAAAGCCAGCAGAGGCCTAGCAGAGGCGTCAGAAAGCCAGCAGAGGCCTAGCAGAGGCGTCAGAAAGGCAGCAGAGGCCTAGCAGAGGCGTCAGAAAGCCAGCAGAGGCCTAGCAGAGGCGTCAGAGGCCCAGCAGAGGCCTAGCAGAGGCGTCAGAAAGCCAGCAGAGGCCTAGCAGAGGCGTCAGAGCCAGCAGAGGGGCCTAGCAGAGGCGTCAGAAAGCCAGCAGAGGCCTAGCAGAGGCGTCAGAAAGCCAGCAGGGGCCTAGCAGAGGCGTCAGAAAGCCAGCAGAGGCCTAGCAGAGGCGTCAGAAAGCCAGCAGGGGCTTAGCAGAGGCGTCAGAAAGCCAGCAGAGGTCTAGCAGAGGCGTCAGAAAGCCAGCAGAGGCCTAGCAGAGGCGTCAGAAAGCCAGCAGAGGCCTAACAGAGGAGTCAGAAAGCCAGCAGGGGCCTAGCAGAGGCGTCAGAAAGCCAGCAGGGGCCTAGCAGAGGCGTCAGAAAGCCAGCAGAGGCCTAGCAGAGGCGTCAGAAAGCCAGCAGGGGCCTAGCAGAGGCGTCAGAAAGCCAGCAGAGGCCAACAGCAGAGGCGTCAGAAAACAGCAGAGGCCCAGCAGAGGCGTCAGAAAGACAGCAGAGGCCTAGCAGAGGCGTCAGAAAGCCAGCAGAGGCCCAAGCAGAGGCGTCAGAAAGCCAGCAGAGGCCTAGCAGAGGCGTCAGAAAGCCAGCAGAGGCCTAGCAGAGGCGTCAGAAAGCCAAAGGGGGCCCAGCAGAGGCGTCAGAAAGCCAGCAGAGGCCTAGCAGAGGCGTCAGAAAGGCAGCAGAGGCCCAGCAGAGGCGTCAGAAAGCCAGCAGAGGCCCAGCAGAGGCGCAGAGGCGTCAGCAAGAGGCCCAGCAGAGGCGTCAGAAAGCAGCAGAGGCCCAGCAGAGGCGTCAGAAAGACAGCAGGGCCCAGCAGAGGCGTCAGAAAAGCCAGCAGAGGCCCAGCAGAGGCGTCAGAAAGACAGAGGGCCCAGCAGAGGCGTCAGAAAGCCAGCAGAGGCCCAGCAGAGGCGTCAGAAAGCAGCAGGGGCAGAGAGCCCAGCAGAGGCGTCAGAAAGGCAGCAGAGGCCCAAGCAGAGGCGTCAGAAAGCCAGCAGAGGCCCAGCAGAGGCGTCAGAAAGGCAGCAGAGGCCCAGCAGAGGCGTCAGAAAGCCAGCAGAGGCCCAAAGCAGAGGCGTCAGAAAGGCAGCAGGGGCCCAGCAGAGGCGTCAGAAAGCCAGCAGAGGCCCAGCAGAGGCGTCAGAAAGCAAGCAGAGGGCCCAGCAGAGGCGTCAGAAAGCCAGCAGAGGCCCAGAACAGAGGCGTCAGAAAAAGCCAGAGGCCCAGCAGAGGCGTCAGAAAGCCAGCAGAGGCCTAGCAGAGGCGTCAGAAAGCCAAGCAGAGGCCCAGCAGAGGCGTCAGAAAGCCAGCAGAGGCAGAGCAGAGGCAGCAGAGGCGTCAGAAAGCCAGCAGAGGCCCAGCAGAGGCGTCAGAAAGCCAGCAGAGGCCCAGCAGAGGCGTCAGAAAGCCAGCAGAGGCCTAGCAGAGGCGTCAGAAAGCAGCAGAGCCAGAGGCCCAGCAGAGGCGTCAGAAAGCCAGCAGAGGCCTAGCAGAGGCGTCAGAAAGCCAGCAGAGCCCAGCAGAGGCGTCAGAGGCCCAGCAGAGGCGTCAGAACAGCAGAGGCCAGCAGAGGCGGTCAGAAACAGCAGAGGCTCAGAGGCCCAGCAGAGGCGTCAGACCAGAGCAGCAGAAAGTCAGAAAGGCCAGCAGAGGCGTCAGAAAGAGCAGAGGCGTCAGAAGACAGCAGAGGCCCAGCAGAGGCGTCAGAACAAGCAGGGGCCCAGCAGAGGCGTCAGGAGAGCAGCAGAGGCGTCAGAGTCAGAAAGCAGAGGCGTCAGAAAGCCAGCAGAGCCCAGCAGAGGCGTCAGAAAGCCAGCAGAGGCCCAGCAGAGGCGTCAGAAGCCAGCAGAGGCCCAGCAGAGGCGTGAGCCAGCAGAGGCCCAGCAGAGGCTCAGAAAGAGCCAGCAGAGGCCTGTAGACAGAGAGAGCGTCAGCAGAGGCCCAGCAGAGGCGTCAGAAAGCCAGCAGGAGGCCCAAGCAGAGGCGTCAGAGCAGCAGAGGCCCAGCAGAGGCCAGCAGAGGCCCAGCAGAGGCGTCAGAAAGCCAGCAGAGGCCGCAGAGGCGTCAGAGGCAGAGGCCCAGCAGAGGCGTCAGAAAGCCAGCAGGGCCCACAGAGGCGCTCAGAGAGGCAGCAGAGGCCCAGCAGAGGCGTCAGAAAGCCAGCAGAGGCCTAGCAGAGGCGTCAGAAAGCCAGCAGAGGCCTAGCAGAGGCGTCAGAAAGCAAGCAGAGGCCTCAGAAATGCAGAGGCGTCAGAGGCGTCAGGAGAGGCCCAGCAGAGGCGTCAGAAAGCCAGCAGAGGCCCAGCAGAGGCGCCAGAAAGCCAGCAAAAAAGAGGCCTAGCAGAGGCGTCAGAGAGCCAGCAGGAGGCGTCAGAGCCAGCAGAGGCCCAGCAGAGGCGTCAGAAAGCCAGCAGAGGCCCAGCAGAGGCGTCAGAAAAAGCCAGCAGGGGCCCAGCAGAGGCGTCAGAGCCAGCAGAGGCCCAGCAGAGGCGTCAGAGGCCAGCAGAGGCGCAGGCCAGAGAGGCGTCAGAAAGCCAGCAGAGGCCCACAGAGAGCCAGCAGAGGCGTCAGAAAGACAGCAGAGGCCCAGCAGAGGCGTCAGAAAGACCAGAGGCCCAGCAGAGGCGTCAGAAAGCCAGCAGAGGCCCAGCAGAGGCGTCAGAGAGCCAGCAGAGGCCCAGCAGAGAGGCGTCAGAAAAAGCCAGCAGAGGCCCAGCAGAGGCGTCAGAAAGCCAGCAGAGGCCCAGCAGAGGCGTCAGGAGAGCCAGCAGAGGCCTAGCAGAGGCGTCAGAAGCCAGCAGAGGCGAGAGCAGAGGCCTAGCAGAGGCCCAGCAGAGGCGTCAGAAACAGAGCCAGCAGAGGCGTCAGAGAGCAGCAGAGGCCCAGCAGAGGCGTCAGAAAGAGCCAGCAGAGGCCCAGCAGAGGCGTCAGAAACAGCAAGGGCAGAGGCGTCAGAAAGCCAGCAGAGGCCCAGCAGAGGCGTCAGAAAGCCAGCAGAGGCCCAGCAGAGGCGCCAAGAGCAGGCAAGCCCAGCAGAGGCGTCAGGAAAGCAGAGGCGTCAGAAGCCAGAGGCCTACAGAGGGGCGTCAGAAAGACAGCAGAGGCCTAAAGCAGAGGCCTAGCAGAGGCTTAAGCAGAGGCGTCAGACAGAGGCGTCAGAAAGCCAGCAGAGGCCCAGCAGAGGCGTCAGAAAGGCAGGCAGCAGAGGCGTCAGAGATTGCAGAGGCCTAGCAGAGGCGCAGCAGAGGCCCAGCAGAGGCGTCAGAGCCAGCAGAGGCCCAGCAGAGGCGTCAGAGGCCAGCAGAGGGCCACAGAGGCGTCAGAAGAGCCAGCAGAGGCCCAGCAGGCCAGAGGCGCAGAAAGGCGTCAAAAGCAGAGGCCAGCAGAGGCGTCAGAAAGAGCAGCAGAGGCCCAGCAGAGGCGTCAGAAAGTCAGCAGAGGCCCAGCAGAGGCGTCAGAAAGCCAGCAGAGGCCCAGCAGAGAGGCGTCAGAAGAGGCCAGCAGAGGCCAAAGCAGGCGCAGAGGCCAGAGGCCCAGCAGAGGCGTCAGAAAGCCAGCAGAGGCCCAGCAGAGGCGTCAGAAAGCCAGCAGAGGCCCAGCAGAGGCGTCAGAAAGCCAGCAGAGGCCCAGCAGAGGAGCGTCAGAGGCCCAGCAGAGGCGTCAGCAGCGGAGGCCCAGCAGAGGCGTCAGAAGCAGAGGCCCAGCAGAGGCGTCAGAAAGCCAGCAGAGGCCTAGCAGAGGCGTCAGAAAGCCAGCAGAGGCCTAGCAGAGGCGTCAGAAAGAGCAGCAGAGGCCCAGCAGAGGCGTCAGAGCCAGCAGAGGCCTAGCAGAGGCGTCAGAAAGCCAGCAGAGGCCCAGCAGAGGCGTCAGAAAGCCAGCAGAGGCCCAGCAGAGGCGTCAGAAAGCCAGCAGAGGCCCAGCAGAGGCGTCAGAAAGCCAGCAGAGGCCCAGCAGAGGCGTCAGAAAGCCAGCAGAGGCCCAGCAGAGGCGTCAGAAGCCCAGCAGAGGCGTCAGAGGCGTCAGAAAGGCAGAGGCCCAGCAGAGGCGTCAGAAGCCAGCAGAGGCCCAGCAGAGAGGCCCAGAAGAGGCTCAGCAGAGGCCAGAGCCCAGCAGAGGCGTCAGAGTAGCCAGCAGAGGCCCAGCAGAGGCGTCAGAAAGCCAGCAGAGGCCCAGCAGAGGCGTCAGAAAGCCAGCAGAGGCCCAGCAGAGGCGTCAGAAAGCCAGCAGAGGCCCAGCAGAGGCGTCAGAAAGCCAGCAGAGGCCCAGCAGAGGCGTCAGAAAGCCAGCAGAGGCCCAGCAGAGGCGTCAGAAAGCCAGCAGAGGCCCAGCAGAGGCGTCAGAAAGCCAGCAGAGGCCCAGCAGAGGCGTCAGAAAGCCAGCAGAGGCCCAGCAGAGGCGTCAGAAAGCCAGCAGAGGCCCAGCAGAGGCGTCAGAGAAAGCCAGCAGAGGCCCAGCAGAGGCGTCAGAAAGCCAGCAGAGGCCCAGCAGAGGCGTCAGGAAAGCCAGCAGAGGCCCAGCAGAGAGGCGTCAGAAAGGCGTCAGCAGAGGCCCAGCAGAGGCGTCAGAAAGCCAGCAGAGGCCCAGCAGAGGCGTCAGAGGCAGCAGCAGAGGCCCAGCAGAGGCGTCAGAAAGCCAGCAGAGGCCCAGCAGAGGCGTCAGAGGCCAGCAGAGGCCCAGCAGAGGCGTCAGAAAGCCAGCAGAGGCCCAGCAGAGGCGTCAGAAAGCCAGCAGAGGCCCAGCAGAGGCGTCAGAAAGGCTACAGAGGCCCAGCAGAGGCGTCAGAAAGCCAGCAGAGGCCCAGCAGAGGCGTCAGAAAGCCAGCAGAGGCCCAGCAGAGGCGTCAGAGGCCAGCAGAGGCCCAGAGAGGCGTCAGAACAGAGGCTCAGAGCAGAGGCCCAGCAGAGGCGTCAGAAAGCCAGCAGAGGCCCAGCAGAGGCGTCAGAAAGCAGCAGAGGCCCAGCAGAGGCGTCAGAAAGCCAGCAGAGGCCCAGCAGAGGCGTCAGAGCAGCAGAGGCCTAGCAGAGGCGTCAGAAAGCCAGCAGAGGCCCAGCAGAGGCGTCAGAAAGCCAGCAGAGGCGCCAGAGCACAGCAGAGGCCTAGCAGAGGCGTCAGAAAGCCAGCAGAGGCCCAGCAGAGGCGTCAGAAAGCCAGCAGAGGGCCCAGCAGAGGCGTCAGAAAGCCAAGCAGAGGCCCAGCAGAGGCGTCAGAAAGCCAGCAGAGGCCCAGCAGAGGCGTCAGAAAGCCAGCAGAGGCCCAGCAGAGGCGTCAGAAAGCCAGCAGAGGCCCAGCAGAGGCGTCAGAGGCCCAGCAGAGGCCCAGCAGAGGCGTCAGAGGCCAGCAGAGGCCCAGCAGAGGCGTCAGAAAGCCAGCAGAGGGCCCAGCAGAGGCGTCAGAAAGCCAGCAGAGGCCCAGCAGAGGCGTCAGAAAGCCAGCAGAGGCCCAGCAGAGGCGTCAGAAAGCAGCAGAGGCCCAGCAGAGGCGTCAGAAAGCCAGCAGAGGCCCAGCAGAGGCGTCAGAAAGCCAGCAGAGGCCCAGCAGAGGCGTCAGAAAGCCAGCAGAGGCCCAGCAGAGGCGTCAGAAAGCCAGCAGAGGCCAGCAGAGGCCCAAGAGGCGTCAGAAAGCCAGCAGAGGCCCAGCAGAGGCGTCAGAAAGCCAGCAGAGGCCCAGCAGAGGCGTCAGAAAGCCAGCAGAGGCCCAGCAGAGGCGTCAGAAAGCCAGCAGGAGGCCCAGCAGAGGCGTCAGAAAGCCAGCAGAGGGCCCAGCAGAGGCGTCAGAAAGCCAGCAGAGGCCCAGCAGAGGCGTCAGAAAGCAGCAGAGGCCCAGCAGAGGCGCAGAGGCGCAGAGAGCCCAGCAGAGGCGTCAGAAAGCCAGCAGAGGCCCAGCAGAGGCGTCAGAAAGCCAGCAGAGGCCCAGCAGAGGCGTCAGAAAGCCAGCAGGGGCCCAGCAGAGGCGTCAGAAAGCCAGCAGAGGCCCAGCAGAGGCGTCAGAAGCCAGCAGAGGCCCAGCAGAGGCGTCAGAAAGCCAGCAGAGGCCCAGCAGAGGCGTCAGAAAGCCAGCAGAGGCCCAGCAGAGAGGCGTCAGAAAGCCAGCAGAGGCCCAGCAGAGGCGTCAGAAAGCCAGCAGAGGCCCAGCAGAGGCGTCAGAAAGCCAGCAGAGGCCCAGCAGAGGCGTCAGAAAGCCAGCAGAGGCCCAGCAGAGGCGTCAGAAAGCCAGCAGAGGCCCAGCAGAGGCGTCAGAGGCCCAGCAGAGGCCCAGCAGAGGCGTCAGAAAGCCAGCAGAGGCCCACCAGAGGCGTCAGAGGCCAGAGGCGTCAGAAAGCAGCAGAGGCCCAGCAGAGGCGTCAGAAAGCCAGCAGAGGCCTAGCAGAGAGGCGTCAGAGGGCCAGCAGAGGCGTCAGAGCCAGCAGAGGCCTGGCAGAGGCGTCAGAGGCCCAGCAGAGGCGTCAGAAAAGTCAGCAGAGGCCCAGCAGAGGCGTCAGAAAGCAGAGGCCAGAGCAGAGGGGCCCAGCAGAGGCGTCAGAGCAGCAGAGGCCCAGCAGAGGCCAGGCAGAGGCGTCAGAAAGGCCAGCAGAGGCCCAGCAGAGGCGTCAGAGGCCCAGCAGAGGCGTCAGAAAGCCAGCAGAGGCCTAGCAGAGGCGTCAGAAAGCCAGCAGAGGCCTAGCAGAGGCGTCAGAAAGCCAGCAGAGGCCTAGCAGAGGCGTCAGAAAGCCAGCAGAGGCCTAGCAGAGGCGTCAGAGACCCAGCAGAGGCGTCAGAAAGCCAGCAGAGGCCTAGCAGAGGCGTCAGAAAGCCAGCAGAGGCCTAGCAGAGGCGTCAGAAAGCCAGCAGAGGCCCAGCAGAGGCGTCAGAAAGCCAGCAGAGGCCTAGCAGAGGCGTCAGAAAGCCAGCAGAGGCCTAGCAGAGGCGTCAGAAAGCCAGCAGAGGCTCAGAGCAGAGGCGTCAGAAAGCCAGCAGAGGCCTAGCAGAGGCGTCAGAAAGCCAGCAGAGGCCTAGCAGAGGCGTCAGAAAGCCAGCAGAGGCCTAGCAGAGGCGTCAGAAAGCCAGCAGAGGCCTAGCAGAGGCGTCAGAAAGCCAGCAGCGGCCTAGCAGAGGCGTCAGAAAGCCAGCAGAGGCCTAGCAGAGGCGTCAGAGAGCCAGCAGAGGCCTAGCAGAGGCGTCAGAAAGCCAGCAGAGGCCTAGCAGAGGCGTCAGAAAGCCAGCAGGGGCCTAGCAGAGGCGTCAGAAAGCCAGCAGGGGCCTAGCAGAGGCGTCAGAAAGCCAGCAGAGGCCTAGCAGAGGCGTCAGAAAGCCAGCAGAGGCCTAGCAGAGGCGTCAGAAAGCCAGCAGGGCCTAGCAGAGGCGTCAGAAAGCCAGCAGAGGCCTAGCAGAGGCGTCAGAAAGCCAGCAGAGGCCCAGCAGAGGCGTCAGAGCCAGCAGAGGCCCAGCAGAGGCGTCAGAGAAGCCAGCAGAGGCCCAGCAGAGGCGTCAGAAAGCCAGCAGAGGCCCAGCAGAGGCGTCAGAAAGCCAGCAGAGGCCTCAGCAGAGGCGCAGAGGCCAGCAGAGGCGTCAGAAAGCCAGCAGAGGCCTAGCAGAGGCGTCAGAAAGCCAGCAGAGGCCCAGCAGAGGCGTCAGAAAGCCAGCAGAGGCCCAGCAGAGGCGTCAGAAAGCCAGCAGAGGCCCAGCAGAGGCGTCAGAAAGCACAGAGGCCCAGCAGAGGCGTCAGAAAGCCAGCAGAGGCCCAGCAGAGGCGTCAGAAAAGCCAGCAGGGCCCAGCAGAGGCGTCAGAAAGGCCAGCAGAGGCCCAGCAGAGGCGTCAGAAAGCCAGCAGAGGCCCAGCAGAGGCGTCAGAAAGCCAGCAGAGGCCCAGCAGAGGCGTCAGAAAGCCAGCAGAGGCCCAGCAGAGGCGTCAGAAAGCCAGCAGAGGCCCAGCAGAGGCGTCAGAAAGCCAGCAGAGGCCCAGCAGAGGCGTCAGAAAGCCAGCAGAGGCCCAGCAGAGGCGTCAGAAAGCCAGCAGAGGCCCAGCAGAGGCGTCAGAGAAGCCCAGCAGAGGCCTCAGCAGAGGCCAGAAAGGCCAGCAGAGGCCCAGCAGAGGCGTCAGAAAGCCAGCAGAGGCCCAGCAGAGGCGTCAGAAAGCCAGCAGAGGCCCAGCAGAGGCGTCAGAAAGCCAGCAGAGGCCTAGCAGAGGCGTCAGAGAGCCAGCAGAGGCCAGCAGAGGCGTCAGAAGCCAGCAGAGGCCCAGCAGAGGCGCAGAAAGCCAGCAGAGGCCCAGCAGAGGCGTCAGAAAGCCAGCAGAGGCCCAGCAGAGGCGTCAGAAAGCCAGCAGAGGCCTAGCAGAGGCGTCAGAAAGCCAGCAGAGGCCCAGCAGAGGCAGCAGAGGCCCAGCAGAGGCGTCAGAAAGCCAGCAGAGGCCCAGCAGAGGCGAGACAGAGCAGCAGGGGCCCAGCAGAGGCGTCAGAAAGCCAGCAGAGGCCCAGCAGAGGCGTCAGAAAGCCAGCAGAGGGCCCAGCAGAGGCGTCAGAAAGCCAGCAGAGGCCCAGCAGAGGCGTCAGAAAGCCAGCAGAGGCCCAGCAGAGGCGTCAGAAAAGCCAGCAGAGGCCCAGCAGAGGCGTCAGAAAGAGCAGCAGAGGCCCAGCAGAGGCGTCAGAGCCCAGCAGAGGCCCAGCAGAGGCGTCAGAAAGCCAGCAGAGGCCCAGCAGAGGCGCTCAGAAAGCCAGCAGAGGCCCAGCAGAGGCGTCAGAAAGCAGAGGCCCAGCAGAGGCGTCAGAAAGCCAGCAGAGGCCCAGCAGAGGCGTCAGAAAGCCAGCAGAGGCCCAGCAGAGGCGTCAGAAAGCCAGCAGAGGCCCAGCAGAGGCGTCAGAGTCAGCAGAGGCCCAGCAGAGGCGTCAGAAAGCCAGCAGAGGCCCAGCAGAGGCGTCAGAAAGCCAGCAGAGGCCCAGCAGAGGCGTCAGAAAGCCAGCAGAGGCCCAGCAGAGGCGTCAGAAAGCCAGCAGAGGCCCAGCAGAGGCGTCAGAAAGCCAGCAGAGGCCCAGCAGAGGCGTCAGAAAGCCAGCAGAGGCCCAGCAGAGGCGTCAGAGTAAGCCAGCAGAGGCCCAGCAGAGGCGTCAGAAAGCCAGCAGAGGCCCAGCAGAGGCGTCAGAAAGCCAGCAGAGGCCCAGCAGAGGCGTCAGAACAAGCCAGCAGAGGCCCAGCAGAGCGTCAGAAAGGCCAGCAGAGGCAGAGGCGTCAGAAAGCTAGCAGAGGCCCAGCAGAGGCGTCAGAAAGCCAGCAGAGGCCCAGCAGAGGCGTCAGAAAGCCAGCAGAGGCCTAGCAGAGGCGTCAGAAAGCCAGCAGAGGCCCAGCAGAGGCGTCAGAAGGCCAGCAGAGGCCCAGCAGAGGCAGAGCAGAGGCCCAGCAGAGGCCAGAAGCAGAGAGGTCAGAGAGCCAGCAGAGGCCCAGCAGAGGCGTCAGAAAGCCAGCAGAGGCCTAGCAGAGGCGTCAGAAAGCCAGCAGAGGCCCAGCAGAGGCGTCAGAAAGCCAGCAGAGGCCCAGCAGAGGCGTCAGAAAGCCAGCAGAGGCCCAGCAGAGGCGTCAGAAAGCCAGCAGAGGCCCAGCAGAGGCGTCAGAAAGCCAGCAGAGGCCCAGCAGAGGCGTCAGAAAGCCAGCAGGAGGCCCAGCAGAGGCGTCAGAAGCAGAGGCCCAGCAGAGGCGTCAGAAAGCCAGCAGAGGCCCAGCAGAGGCGTCAGAGATCAAAGCAGGGGCCCAGCAGAGGCGTCAGAAAGCCAGCAGAGGCCCAGCAGAGGCCCAGAACAGAGCAGAGGTCAGACAGAGGCGTCAGAGAGGCCCAGCAGAGGCGTCAGAAAGCCAGCAGAGGCCCAGCAGAGGCGTCAGAAGCCAGCAGAGGCCCAGCAGAGGCGTCAGAGGCCCAGCAGAGGCGTCAGAAAGCAGCAGAGGCCCAGCAGAGGCGTCAGAAAGCCAGCAGGAGGCCCACTCAGAGGCGTCAGAAAGCCAGCAGAGGCCCAGCAGAGGCGTCAGAAAGCCAGCAGAGGCCTAGCAGAGGCGTCAGAAAGCCAGCAGAGGCCCAGCAGAGGCGTCAGAAAGCCAGCAGAGGCCCAGCAGAGGCGTCAGAAAGCCAGCAGGAGGCCCAGCAGAGGCGTCAGAAAGCCAGCAGAGGCCCAGCAGAGGCGTCAGAAAGCCAGCAGAGGCCCAGCAGAGGCGTCAGAAAAGCCCAGCAGAGGCCCAGCAGAGGCGTCAGAAAGCCAGCAGAGGCCCAGCAGAGGCGTCAGAAAGCCAGCAGAGGCCCAGCAGAGGCGTCAGAAAGCCAGCAGAGGCCCAGCAGAGGCGTCAGAAAGCCAGCAGAGGCCCAGCAGAGGCGTCAGAAAGCCAGCAGAGGCCCAGCAGAGGCGTCAGAAAGCCAGCAGAGGCCCAGCAGAGGCGTCAGAAAGCCAGCAGAGGCCCAGCAGAGGCGTCAGAAAGCCAGCAGAGGCCCAGCAGAGGCGTCAGAAAGCCAGCAGGAGGCCCAGCAGAGGCGTCAGAGAGCCAGCAGAGGCCCAGCAGAGGCGTCAGAAAGCCAGCAGAGGCCCAGCAGAGGCGTCAGAAAGCCAGCAGAGGCCCAGCAGAGGCGTCAGAAAGCCAGCAGAGGCCCAGCAGAGGCGTCAGAAAGCCAGCAGAGGCCCAGCAGAGGCGTCAGAAAGCCAGCAGAGGCCTAGCAGAGGCGTCAGAAAGCCAGCAGAGGCCCAGCAGAGGCGTCAGAAAGCCAGCAGAGGCCCAGCAGAGGCGTCAGAGAGCCAGCAGAGGCCCAGCAGAGGCGTCAGCCAGCAGAGGCCCAGCAGAGGCGTCAGAAAGCCAGCAGAGGCCAGCAGAGGCGAAAGCCAGCAGAGGCCCAGCAGAGGCGTCAGGAAAGCCAGCAGAGGCCCAGCAGAGGCGTCAGAAAGCCAGCAGAGGCCCAGCAGAGGCGTCAGAAAGCCAGCAGAGGCCCAGCAGAGGCGTCAGAAAGCCAGCAGAGGCCCAGCAGAGGCGTCAGAAAGCCAGCAGAGGCCCAGCAGAGGCGTCAGAAAGCCAGCAGAGGCCCAGCAGAGGCGTCAGAAAGCCAGCAGAGGCCCAGCAGAGGCGTCAGAAAGCCAGCAGAGGCCTAGCAGAGGCGTCAGAGCCCAGCAGAGGCCCAGCAGAGGCGTCAGAAAGCCAGCAGAGGCCCAGCAGAGGCGTCAGAAAGCCAGCAGAGGCCTAGCAGAGGCGTCAGAAGCCAGCAGAGGCCCAGCAGAGGCGTCAGAAAAGCCAGCAGAGGCCCAGCAGAGGCGTCAGAAAAGCCAGCAGAGGCCCAGCAGAGGCGTCAGAAGCCAGCAGAGGCCCAGCAGAGGCGTCAGAAAGCCAGCAGAGGCCCAGCAGAGGCGTCAGAAAGCCCAGCAGAGGCGTCAGAAAGCCAGCAGAGGCCCAGCAGAGGCGTCAGAAAGCCAGCAGAGGCCCAGCAGAGGCGTCAGAGGCCAGCAGCAGCAGAGGCGTCAGAAAGCCAGCAGAGGCCCAGCAGAGGCGTCAGAAAGCCAGCAGAGGCCCAGCAGAGGCGTCAGAAAGCCAGCAGAGGCCTAGCAGAGGCGTCAGAAAGCCAGCAGAGGCCCAGCAGAGGCGTCAGAGGCCAGCAGAGGCCCAGCAGAGGAGGCCCAGCAGAGGCGTCAGAAAGCCAGCAGAGGCCCAGCAGAGGCGTCAGAGCCAGCAGCCCAGCAGAGGCGTCAGAAAGCCAGCAGAGGCCCAGCAGAGGCGTCAGAAAGCCAGCAGAGGCCCAGCAGAGGCGTCAGAAAGCCAGCAGAGGCCCAGCAGAGGCGTCAGAGCAGCAGAGGCCACAGAGGCGTCAGAAAGCCAGCAGAGGCCCAGCAGAGGCGTCAGAAAGCCAGCAGAGGCCCAGCAGAGGCGTCAGAAAGCCAGCAGAGGCCCAGCAGAGGCGTCAGAAAGCCAGCAGAGGCCCAGCAGAGGCGTCAGAAAGCCAGCAGAGGCCCAGCAGAGGCGTCAGAAAGCCAGCAGAGGCCCAGCAGAGGCGTCAGAAAGCCAGCAGAGGCCCAGCAGAGGCGTCAGAAAGCCAGCAGAGGCCCAGCAGAGGCGTCAGAAAGCCAGCAGAGGCCCAGCAGAGGCGTCAGAAAGCCAGCAGAGGCCCAGCAGAGGCGTCAGAAAGCCAGCAGGAGGCCCAGCAGAGGCGTCAGAAAAGCCAGCAGAGGCCCAGCAGAGGCGTCAGAAAGCCAGCAGAGGCCCAGCAGAGGCGTCAGAAAGCCAGCAGAGGCCCAGCAGAGGCGTCAGAAAGCCAGCAGAGGCCTAGCAGAGGCGTCAGAAAGCCAGCAGAGGCCCAGCAGAGGCGTCAGAAAGCCAGCAGAGGCCCAGCAGAGGCGTCAGAAAGCCAGCAGAGGCCCAGCAGAGGCGTCAGAAAGCCAGCAGAGGCCCAGCAGAGGCGTCAGAAAGCCAGCAGAGGCCCAGCAGAGGCGTCAGAAAGCCAGCAGAGGCCCAGCAGAGGCGTCAGAAAGGCAGAGGCCCAGAGGCGTCAGAAAGCAGGAGGCCAGCAGAGGCGTCAGAAGAGCAGCAGAGGCCCAGCAGAGGCGTCAGAAAGCCAGCAGAGGCCCAGCAGAGGCGTCAGAAAGCCAGCAGAGGCCCAGCAGAGGCGTCAGAAGCCAGCAGAGGCCAGAACCAGAGGGCCAGCAGAGGCGTCAGAAAGCCAGCAGAGGCCTAGCAGAGGCGTCAGAAAGCCAGCAGAGGCCCAGCAGAGGCGTCAGAAAGCCAGCAGAGGCCCAGCAGAGGCGTCAGAAAGGCCCAGCAGAGGCGTCAGAAGAGCCAGCAGAGGCCCAGCAGAGGCGTCAGAAAGCCAGCAGAGGCCCAGCAGAGGCGTCAGAGCCAGCAGAGGCCAGCAGAGGCTCAGCAGAGGCGTCAGAAAGCCAGCAGAGGCCTAGCAGAGGCGTCAGAAAGCCAGCAGAGGCCCAGCAGAGGCGTCAGAAAGCCAGCAGAGGCCCAGCAGAGGCGTCAGAGCCAGCAGAGGCCCAGCAGAGGCGTCAGAAAGCCAGCAGAGCAGAGGCCCAGAGAGCCAGCAGAGGCCCAGCAGAGGCGTCAGAGAGCCAGCAGAGGCCCAGCAGAGGCGTCAGAAAGCCAGCAGAGGCCCAGCAGAGGCGTCAGAGAGCAGAGGCCCAGCAGAGGCGTCAGAAAGCCAGCAGAGGCCCAGCAGAGGCGTCAGAAAGCCAGCAGAGGCCCAGCAGAGGCGTCAGAAAGCCAGCAGAGGCCCAGCAGAGGCGTCAGAAAGCCAGAGGCCCAGCAGAGGCGTCAGAAAGCCAGCAGAGGCCCAGCAGAGGCGTCAGAAAGCCAGCAGAGGCCCAGCAGAGGCGTCAGAAAGCCAGCAGAGGCCCAGCAGAGGCGTCAGAAAGCCAGCAGAGGCCCAGCAGAGGCGTCAGAAAGCCAGCAGAGGCCCAGCAGAGGCGTCAGAAAGCCAGCAGAGGCCCAGCAGAGGCGTCAGAAAGCCAGCAGAGGCCCAGAAGAGGCGTCAGAGAGCCAGCAGAGGCCCAGCAGAGGCGTCAGAAAGGCCAGCAGAGGCCCAGCAGAGGCGTCAGAGGCCCAGCAGAGGCGTCAGAAAGCCAGCAGAGGCCCAGCAGAGGCGTCAGAAAGCCAGCAGAGGCCCAGCAGAGGCGTCAGAAAGCCAGCAGAGGCCTAGCAGAGGCGTCAGAGAAGCCCAGCAGAGGCGTCAGAAAGCCAGCAGAGGCCCAGCAGAGGCGTCAGAAAGCCAGCAGAGGCCCAGCAGAGGCGTCAGAAAGCCAGCAGAGGCCCAGCAGAGGCGTCAGAAAGCCAGCAGAGGCCCAGCAGAGGCGTCAGAAAGCCAGCAGAGGCCCAGCAGAGGCGTCAGAAAGCCAGCAGAGGCCCAGCAGAGGCGTCAGAAAGCCAGCAGAGGCCCAGCAGAGGCGTCAGAAAGCCAGCAGGAGGCCTAGCAGAGGCGTCAGAAAGCCAGCAGAGGCCCAGCAGAGGCGTCAGAAAGCCAGCAGAGGCCCAGCAGAGGCGTCAGAGCCAGCAGAGGCCCAGCAGAGGCGTCAGAAAGCCAGCAGAGGCCCAGCAGAGGCGTCAGAAAGGCCAGCAGAGGCCGCAAGCAGCAGAGGCGTCAGAAAGCCAGCAGAGGCCCAGCAGAGGCGTCAGAAAGCCAGCAGAGGGCCCAGCAGAGGCGTCAGAAAAGCCAGCAGAGGCCCAGCAGAGGCGTCAGAAAAGCCAGCAGAGGCCCAGCAGAGGCGTCAGAAAGCCAGCAGAGGCCCAGCAGAGGCGTCAGAAAGCCAGCAGAGGCCCAGCAGAGGCGTCAGAAAGCCAGCAGAGGCCCAGCAGAGGCGTCAGAAAGCCAGCAGAGGGCCTAGCAGAGGCGTCAGAAAGCCAGCAGAGGCCCAGCAGAGGCGTCAGAGAGCCAGCAGAGGCCCAGCAGAGGCGTCAGAAAGCCAGCAGAGGCCCAGCAGAGGCGTCAGAAAGCCAGCAGAGGCCCAGCAGAGGCGTCAGAAAGCCAGCAGAGGCCCAGCAGAGGCGTCAGAAAGCCAGCAGAGGCCCAGCAGAGGCGTCAGAGAGCAGAGGCCAGCAGAGGCCCAGCAGAGGCGTCAGAAAGCCAGCAGAGGCCCAGCAGAGGCGTCAGAAAGCCAGCAGAGGCCCAGCAGAGGCGTCAGAAAGCCAGCAGAGGCCCAGCAGAGGCGTCAGAAAGCCAGCAGAGGCCCAGCAGAGGCGTCAGAAAGCCAGCAGAGGCCCAGCAGAGGCGTCAGAGGCCCAGCAGAGGCGTCAGAAAGCCAGCAGGGAGCCAGCAGAGGCGTCAGAAAGCCAGCAGAGGCCCAGCAGAGGCGTCAGAAAGCCAGCAGAGGCCCAGCAGAGGCGTCAGAAAGCCAGCAGAGGCCCAGCAGAGGCGTCAGAAAGCCAGCAGAGGCCCAGCAGAGGCGTCAGAGCCAGCAGAGGCCCAGCAGAGGCGTCAGAAAGCCAGCAGAGGCCTAGCAGAGGCGTCAGAAAGCCAGCAGAGGCCCAGCAGAGGCTCAGCAGAGGCGTCAGAAAGCCAGCAGAGGCCCAGCAGAGGCGTCAGAAAGCCAGCAGAGGCCCAGCAGAGGCGTCAGAAAGCCAGCAGAGGGCCCAGCAGAGGCGTCAGAAAGCCAGCAGAGGCCCAGCAGAGGCGTCAGAAAGCCAGCAGAGGCCCAGCAGAGGCGTCAGAAAGCCAGCAGAGGCCCAGCAGAGGCGTCAGAAAGCCAGCAGAGGCCCAGCAGAGGCGTCAGAAGCCAGCAGAGGCCCAGCAGAGGCGTCAGAAAGCCAGCAGAGGCCTACAGAGGCGTCAGAAAGCCAGCAGAGGCCCAGCAGAGGCGTCAGAAAGCCAGCAGAGGCCCAGCAGAGGCGTCAGAAAGCCAGCAGAGGCCCAGCAGAGGCGTCAGAAAGCCAGCAGAGGCCCAGCAGAGGCGTCAGAAAGCCAGCAGAGGCCTAGCAGAGGCGTCAGAAAGCCAGCAGAGGCCCAGCAGAGGCGTCAGAAAGCCAGCAGAGGGCCCAGCAGAGGCGTCAGAAAGCCAGCAGAGGCCCAGCAGAGGCGTCAGAAAGCCAGCAGAGGCCCAGCAGAGGCGTCAGAAAGCCAGCAGAGGCCCAGCAGAGGCGTCAGAAAGCCAGCAGAGGCCCAGCAGAGGCGTCAGAAAGCCAGCAGAGGCCCAGCAGAGAGGCGTCAGAAAGCCAGCAGAGGCCCAGCAGAGGCGTCAGAAAGCCAGCAGGAGGCCCAGCAGAGGCGTCAGAAAGCCAGCAGAGGCCCAGCAGAGGCGTCAGAAAGCCAGCAGAGGCCTCAGCAGAGGCGTCAGAGGCCCAGCAGAGGCGTCAGAAAGCCAGCAGAGGCCCAGCAGAGGCGTCAGAAAGCCAGCAGAGGCCCAGCAGAGGCGTCAGAAAGCCAGCAGAGGCCCAGCAGAGGCGTCAGAAAGCCAGCAGAGGCCCAGCAGAGGCGTCAGAAAGCCAGCAGAGGCCCAGCAGAGGCGTCAGAAAGCCAGCAGAGGCCCAGCAGAGGCGTCAGAAAGCCAGCAGGAGGCCCAGCAGAGGCGTCAGAAAGCCAGCAGAGGCCCAGCAGAGGCGTCAGAAAGCAGCCAGCAGAGGCCTCAGAGCAGAGGCGTCAGAAAGCCAGCAGAGGCCCAGCAGAGGCGTCAGAAAGCCAGCAGAGGCCCAGCAGAGGCGTCAGAAAGCCAGCAGAGGCCCAGCAGAGGCGTCAGAAAGCCAGCAGAGGCCCAGCAGAGGCGTCAGAGGCCAGCAGAGGCCCCAGAGGCGTCAGAAAGCCAGCAGAGGCCCAGCAGAGGCGTCAGAAAGCCAGCAGGAGGCCCAGCAGAGGCGTCAGAAAGCCAGCAGAGGCCCAGCAGAGGCGTCAGAAAGCCAGCAGAGGCCCAGCAGAGGCGTCAGAAAGCCAGCAGAGGCCCAGCAGAGGCGTCAGAAAGCCAGCAGAGGCCCAGCAGAGGCGTCAGAAAGCCAGCAGAGGCCCAGCAGAGGCGTCAGAAAGCCAGCAGAGGCCCAGCAGAGGCGTCAGAAAAGCCAGAGGCCCAGCAGAGGCGTCAGAAAGCCAGCAGAGGCCTAGCAGAGGCGTCAGAAAGCCAGCAGAGGCCCAGCAGAGGCGTCAGAAAGCCAGCAGAGGCCCAGCAGAGGCGTCAGAAAGCCAGCAGGAGGCCCAGCAGAGGCGTCAGAAAGCCAGCAGAGGCCCAGCAGAGGCGTCAGAAAGCCAGCAGAGGCCCAGCAGAGGCGTCAGAAAGCCAGCAGAGGCCCAGCAGAGGCGTCAGAGCAAGAGCCAGCAGAGGCCCAGGCCAGAGAGCGTCAGAAAGCCAGCAGAGGGCCCAGCAGAGGCGTCAGAGAGCCAGCAGAGGCCCAGCAGAGGCGTCAGAAAGCCAGCAGAGGCCCAGCAGAGGCGTCAGAAAGCCAGCAGAGGCCCAGCAGAGGCGTCAGAAAGCCAGCAGGAGGCCCAGCAGAGGCGTCAGAAAGAGCAGAGGCCCAGCAGAGGCGTCAGAAAGCCAGCAGAGGCCCAGCAGAGGCGTCAGAAAGCCAGCAGAGGCCCAGCAGAGGCGTCAGAAAGCCAGCAGAGGCCCAGCAGAGGCGTCAGAAAGCCAGCAGAGGCCCAGCAGAGGCGTCAGAAAGCCAGCAGAGGCCCAGCAGAGGCGTCAGAACAGCAGCAGAGGCCTCAGAGAGGCGCAGAGGCCCAGCAGAGGCCCAGCAGAGGCAGCAGAGGCCCAGCAGAGGCGTCAGAAAGCCAGCAGAGGCCCAGCAGAGGCGTCAGAAAGCCAGCAGAGGCCCAGCAGAGGCGTCAGAAAGCCAGCAGAGGCCCAGCAGAGGCGTCAGAAAGCCAGCAGAGGCCCAGCAGAGGCGTCAGAAAGAGGCCCAGCAGAGGCGTCAGAAAGCCAGCAGAGGCCCAGCAGAGGCGTCAGAAAGCCAGCAGGAGGCCCAGCAGAGGCGTCAGAAAGCCAGCAGAGGCCCAGCAGAGGCGTCAGAAAGCCAGCAGGAGGCCCAGCAGAGGCGTCAGAGGCCAGCAGAGGCCCAGCAGAGGCGTCAGAAAGCCAGCAGAGGCCTAGCAGAGGCGTCAGAAAGCCAGCAGAGGCCCAGCAGAGGCGTCAGAAAGCCAGCAGAGGCCCAGCAGAGGCGTCAGAAAAGCCAGCAGAGGCCCAGCAGAGGCGTCAGAAAGCCAGCAGAGGCCTAGCAGAGGCGTCAGAAAGCCAGCAGAGGCCCAGCAGAGGCGTCAGAGGCCAGCAGGGGCCCAGCAGAGGCGTCAGAAAGCCAGCAGAGGCCCAGCAGAGGCGTCAGAAAGCCAGCAGAGGCCCAGCAGAGGCGTCAGAAAGCCAGCAGAGGCCCAGCAGAGGCGTCAGAAGGCCCAGCAGAGGCGTCAGAAAGCCAGCAGAGGCCCAGCAGAGGCGTCAGAAAGCCAGCAGAGGCCCAGCAGAGGCGTCAGAAAGCCAGCAGAGGCCCAGCAGAGGCGTCAGAAAGCCAGCAGAGGCCTAGCAGAGGCGTCAGAAGAGGCGTCAGAAGCCAGCAGAGGCCCTAGCAGAGGCGTCAGAAAGCCAGCAGAGGCCCAGCAGAGGCGTCAGAAAGCCAGCAGAGGCCTAGCAGAGGCGTCAGAAAGCCAGCAGAGGCCCAGCAGAGGCGTCAGAAAGCAGCAGAGGCCCAGCAGAGGCGTCAGAAAGCCAGCAGAGGCCCAGCAGAGGCCAGTCAGCCAGCAGGAGGCCCAGCAGAGGCGTCAGAAAGCCAGCAGAGGCCTCAGAAGAGAAAGCCAGCAGAGGCCCAGCAGAGGCGTCAGAAAGCCAGCAGAGGCCCAGCAGAGGCGTCAGAGCAGAGCCAGCAGAGGCCCAGCAGAGGCGTCAGAAAGCCAGCAGGAGGCCCAGCAGAGGCGTCAGAAAGCCAGCAGAGGCCCAGCAGCAGAGGCGTCAGAAAGCCAGCAGAGGCCCAGCAGAGGCGTCAGAAAGCCAGCAGAGGCCCAGCAGAGGCGAGAAAGCCAGCAGAGGCCCAGCAGAGGCGTCAGAGGCCCAGCAGAGGCGTCAGAGGCGTCAGAGCCAGAGGCCCAGCAGAGGCGTCAGAAAGCCAGCAGAGGCCCAGCAGAGGCGTCAGAAAGCCAGCAGAGGCCCAGCAGAGGCGTCAGAGAGCCAGCAGAGGCCCAGCAGAGAGGCGTCAGAGGCCAGAGCAAGAGGCCCAGCAGAGGCGTCAGAAAGACAACAGGGGCCCAGGCAGAGGCGTCAGAAAGCCAGCAGAGGCCCAGCAGAGGGCGTCAGAAAGCAGCAGAGGCCCAGCAGAGGCGTCAGAAAGCCAGCAGGGGCCCAGCAGAGGCGTCAGAAAGCCAGCAGGCCCAGCAGAGGCGTCAGAAACCAGCAGAGGCGTCAGAAAGCCAGCAGAGGCCCAGCAGAGGCGTCAGAGCAGAGGCCAGCAGAGGCCCAGCAGAGGCGTCAGAAAGCCAGCAGAGGCCCAGCAGAGGCGTCAGAGCAGCAGAGGCGTCAGAAACAGCAGAGGCCCAGCAGAGGCGTCAGAGCCAGCAGGCAGCAGAGGCCAGAAAGACAGGGGCCCAGCAGAGGCGTCAGAAAGCCAGCAGAGGCCCAGCAGAGGCGTCAGAAAGCAGAGGCCCAGCAGAGGCGCTCAGAGGCGTCAGCAGAGGCCCAGCAGGCCAGCAGAGGCGTCAGAGGAGCCAGCAGAGGCCCAGCAGAGGCGTCAGAAAGCAGCAGAGGCCTAGCAGAGGCGTCAGAAAGCCAGCAGAGGCCCAGCAGAGGCGTCAGAAACCAGCAGAGGCCCAGCAGAGGCGTCAGAAAGCCAGCAGAGGCCCAGCCAGCAGAGGCAGAGGCCCAGAAAGCAGGGGCCCAGCAGAGGCGTCAGAAAGCCAGCAGAGGCCTAAGCAGAGGCGTCAGAAACACGAGAGGGCCCAGCAGAGGCGTCAAAGAGCCAGCAGAGGCGCCCAGCAGAGGCGTCAGAAAGCCAGCAGAGGCCAGCAGAGGCGTCAGAAGCCAGCAGAGGGGCCCAGCAGAGGCGTCAGAAAGCCAAGCAGAGGCCCAGCAGAGGCGTCAGAAAAAGCCAGCAGAGGCCCAGCAGAGGCGTCAGAAAAGCCAGCAGAGGACCAGCAGAGGCGTCAGAAAGCCAGCAGAGGCCTAGCAGAGGCGTCAGAAAGCCAGCAGAGGCCCAGCAGAGGCGTCAGAAAGGCCAGCAGAGGCCCAGCAGAGGCGTCAGAAAGCACACAGCAGAGGCCCAGCAGAGGCGTCAGAAAGTCAGCAGAGGCCCAGCAGAGGCGTCAGAAAGCCAGCAGAGGCCCAGCAGAGGCGTCAGAAAGCCAGCAGAGGCCCAGCAGAGGCGTCAGAAAGCCAGCAGGGGAGGCCAGCAGAGGCGTCAGAAAGCCAGCAGAGGCCCAGCAGAGGCGTCAGAGCCCCAGCAGAGGCCCAGCAGAGGCGTCAGAAAGCCAGCAGCAGAGAGGCCCAGCAGAGGCGTCAGAAAGCCAGCAGAGGCCCAGCAGAGGCGTCAGAAAGCCAGCAGGGGCCCAGCAGAGGCGCGTCAGAAAGGCCAGCAGAGGCCCAGCAGAGCCAGCAGAGGCCCAGCAGAGGCGTCAGAAAGCCAGCAGAGGCCCAGCAGAGGCGTCAGAGCCAGCAGAGGCCCAGCAGAGGCGTCAGAAAGCCAGCAGGGGCCCACAGAGGCGTCAGAAAGCCAGCAGAGGCGTCAGCCAGCAGAGGCGTCAGAAAAGGCAGCAGAGGGGCCCAGCAGAGGCGTCAGAAAGACCAGCAGAGGCCCAGCAGAGGCGTCAGAAAGCCAGCAGAGGCCCAGCAGAGGCGTCAGAAAGCCAGCAGAGGCCCAGCAGAGGCGTCAGAAAGCCAGCAGGGGCCCAGCAGAGGCGTCAGAAAGCCAGCAGAGGCCCAGCAGAGGCGTCAGAGCCAGCAGAGGCGCCAGCAGAGGCGTCAGAAAGCCAGCAGAGGCCCAGCAGAGGCGTCAGAAAGCCAGCAGAGGCCCAGCAGAGGCGTCAGAAAGCAGCAGAGGCCCAGCAGAGGCGTCAGAAAGCCAGCAGAGGGCCCAGCAGAGGCGTCAGAAAGCCAGCAGGAGGCCCAGCAGAGGCGTCAGAAAGCCAGCAGAGGCCCAGCAGAGGCGTCAGAAAGCCAGCAGAGGCCCAGCAGAGGCGTCAGAAAGAACCAGCAGAGGCCTGCAGCAGAGGCGTCAGAAAGCCAGCAGAGGCCCAGCAGAGGCGTCAGAAAGCCAGCAGAGGCCCAGCAGAGGCGTCAGAAAGCCAGCAGAGGCCCAGCAGAGGCGTCAGAAAGCCAGCAGAGGCCCAGCAGAGGCGTCAGAAAGCCAGCAGAGGCCCAGCAGAGGCGTCAGAAAGCAGCAGAGGCGCAGCAGCAGAGGCCCAGCAGAGGCGTCAGAAGCAGGCCTAGCAGAGGCGTCAGAAGCAGAGGCAGCAGAGGAGGCCTAGCAGAGGCGTCAGAGGCCCAGCAGAGGCGTCAGAAAGAGCCAGCAGAGGCCACAGCAGAGGGCGTCAGAAAGCCAGCAGAGGCCTAGCAGAGGCGTCAGAAGAGCCAGCAGAGGCCCAGCAGAGGCGTCAGAAAGCCAGCAGAGGCCCAGCAGAGGCGTCAGAAAGCCAGCAGAGGCCCAGCAGAGGCGTCAAAGCCAGCAGAGGCCCAGCAGAGGCAGCAGAGGCCCAGCAGAGGCGTCAGAGAGCAGAGGCCTAGCAGAGGCGTCAGAAAGCCAGCAGAGGCCTAGCAGAGGCGTCAGAAGAGCCAGCAGAGGCCCAGCAGAGGCGTCAGAAAGCAGAGGCCCAGCAGAGGCGTCAGAAAGCCAGCAGAGGCCCAGCAGAGGCGTCAGAAAGCCAGCAGAGGCCCAGCAGAGGCGTCAGAAAGCCAGCAGAGGCCCAGCAGAGGCGTCAGCAGAGGCGGCAGAGGCCCAGCAGAGGCGTCAGAAGAGGCCAGCAGAGGCCTAGCAGAGGCGTCAGAAAGCCAGCAGAGCCCTAGCAGAGGCGTCAGAAAGCCAGCAGAGGCCTAGCAGAGGCGTCAGAAAGCCAGCAGGGGCCTAGCAGAGGCGTCAGAAAGCCAGCAGAGGCCTAGCAGAGGCGTCAGAAAGCCAGCAGAGGCCTAGCAGAGGCGTCAGAAAGCCAGCAGAGGCCTAGCAGAGGCGTCAGAAAGCCAGCAGAGGCCTAGCAGAGGCGTCAGAAAGCCAGCAGAGGCCTAGCAGAGGCGTCAGAAAGGCAGCAGAGGCCTAGCAGAGGCGTCAGAAAGCCAGCAGAGGCCTAGCAGAGGCGTCAGAAAGCCAGCAGAGGCCTAGCAGAGGCGTCAGAAAGCCAGCAGGGGCCCAGCAGAGGCGTCAGAGACAGCAGAGGCCCAGCAGAGGCGTCAGAAAGCCAGCAGAGGCCCAGCAGAGGCGTCAGAAGGCCCAGCAGAGGCGTCAGAAAGCCAGCAGAGGCCCAGCAGAGGCGTCAGAAAGCCAGCAGAGGCCCAGCAGAGGCGTCAGAAAACAGAGGGCCTAGCAGAGGCGTCAGAAAGGCAGCAGAGGCCTAGCAGAGGCGTCAGAAAGCAGAGCAGAGGCCCAGCAGAGGCCTCAGAATCAGCAGAGGCCAGCAGAGGCGTCAGAGGCCCAGCAGAGGCGTCAGAAAGCCAGCAGAGGCCCAGCAGAGGCGTCAGAAAGCCAGCAGAGGCCCAGCAGAGGCGTCAGAAAGCCAGCAGAGGCCAGCAGAGGCCCAGCAGAGGCGCAGTCAGAAAGCCAGCAGAGGCCTAGCAGAGGCGTCAGAAAGCCAGCAGAGGCCTAGCAGAGGCGTCAGAAAGGCAGCAGAGGCAGAGGGCCAGCAGAGGCGTCAGAAAGCCAGCAGAGGCCCAGCAGAGGCCCAGCAGAGGCGTCACAGGCCAGAGGCGCCAGAAAGCCAGCAGAGGCCCAGCAGAGGCAGCGTCAGAAAGACAGCAGGGGCCCAGCAGAGGCGTCAGAGAGCCAGCAGAGGCCCAGCAGAGGCGTCAGAAAGCCAGCAGAGGCCCAGCAGAGGCGTCAGAAGAGCCAGCAGAGCCCAGAGGCCTAGCAGAGGCGTCAGAAAGCCAGCAGAGGCCTAGCAGAGGCGTCAGAAAGCCAGCAGAGGCCCAGCAGAAAGCCAGCAGAGGCGTCAGAAAGCAGCAGAGGCCCAGCAGAGGCGTCAGAAAAGCCAGCAGAGGGCCCAGCAGAGGCGTCAGAAAGCCAGCAGAGGCCCAGACAGAGGCGTCAGAAAGCCAGCAGAGGCCCAGCAGAGGCGTCAGAAAGCCAGCAGAGGCCTAGCAGAGGCGTCAGAAAGGCAGCAGAGGCGTCAGAAAGCCAGCAGGGGCCTAGCAGAGGCGTCAGAAAGCCAGCAGAGGCCTAGCAGAGGCGTCAGAAAGCCAGCAGAGGCCTAGCAGAGGCGTCAGAAAGCCAGCAGAGGCCTAGCAGAGGCGTCAGAAAGCCAGCAGAGGCCTAGCAGAGGCGTCAGAAAGCCAGCAGGGGCGTCAGCAGAGGCGCAGAGGCCCAGCAGAGGCGTCAGAAAGCCAGCAGAGGCCTAGCAGAGGCGTCAGAAAGACAGCAGAGGCCTAGCAGAGGCGTCAGAAAGCCAGCAGAGGCCCAGCAGAGGCGTCAGAAAGGACAGCAGAGGCCCAAAAGCAGAGGCGTCAGAAAGACCAGCAGAGGGCCCAGCAGAGGCGTCAGAAAGCCAGCAGAGGCCTAGCAGAGGCGTCAGAAAGCCAGCAGAGGCCTAGCAGAGGCGTCAGAAAGCCAGCAGAGGCGTCAGAAAGCCAGCAGAGGCCTAGCAGAGGCGTCAGAAAGCCAGCAGAGGCCCAGCAGAGGCGAGCGCAGAAGGCAGAAGCAAGCAGGCAGAGGCCAGAAAGCCAGCAGAGGCCCAGCAGAGGCGTCAGAAAGCCAGCAGAGGCCCAGCAGAGGCGTCAGAAAGACAGCAGGGGCCCAGCAGAGGCGTCAGAAAGCCAAGCAGAGGCGCCCAGCAGAGGCGCCAGAAGCAGAGGCCCAGCAGAGGCGTCAGAAAGACAGCAGGGGGCCCAGCAGAGGCGTCAGAAGGACAGCAGAGGCCTCAGCAGAGGCGTCAGAAAGACCAGCAGGGGCCCAGCAGAGGCGTCAGAAAGCCAGCAGAGGCCCAGCAGAGGCGTCAGAGAGCCAGCAGCAGAGGGCGTCAGAAAGCCAGCAGAGGCCCAGCAGAGGCGTCAGAAAGCCAGCAGAGGCCCAGCAGAGGCGTCAGAAAGCAGCAGAGGCCCAGCAGAGGCGTCAGAAAGCCAGCAGAGGCCCAGCAGAGGCGTCAGAAAGCCAGCAGAGGCCCAGCAGAGGCGTCAGAAAGCCAGCAGAGGCCCAGCAGAGGCGTCAGAAAGCCAGCAGAGGCCCAGCAGAGGCGTCAGAGAGCCAGCAGAGGCCCCAGAAAGCAGAGGCGTCAGCAGAGGCGCAGCAGAGGCCCAGCAGAGGCGTCAGAAAGCCAGCAGAGGCCCAGCAGAGGCGTCAGAAAGCCAGCAGGGGCCCAGCAGAGGCGTCAGAAAGCCAGCAGAGGCCCAGCAGAGGCGTCAGAAAGCCAGCAGAGGCCCAGCAGAGGCGTCAGAAAGCCAGCAGAGGCCCAGCAGAGGCCAGAGAGAGGAGGCCCAGCAGAGGCGTCAGAAAGCCAGCAGAGGCCTAGCAGAGGCGTCAGAAAGCCAGCAGAGGCCTAGCAGAGGCGTCAGAAAGCCAGCAGAGGCCTAGCAGAGGCGTCAGAGGCCTAGCAGAGGCGTCAGAAAGCCAGCAGAGGCCTAGCAGAGGCGTCAGAAAGCCAGCAGAGGCCTAGCAGAGGCGTCAGAAAGCCAGCAGAGGCCTAGCAGAGGCGTCAGAAAGCCAGCAGAGGCCTAGCAGAGGCGTCAGAAAGCCAGCAGAGGCCTAGCAGAGGCGTCAGAAAGCCAGCAGAGGCCTAGCAGAGGCGTCAGAAAGCCAGCAGCAGAGGCGTCAGAAAGCCAGCAGAGGCCTAGCAGAGGCGTCAGAAAGCCAGCAGAGGCCCAGCAGAGGCGTCAGAGGGCCCAGCAGAGGCGTCAGAAAGCCAGCAGAGGCCCAGCAGAGGCGTCAGAAAGCCAGCAGAGGCCCAGCAGAGGCGTCAGAAAGCCAGCAGAGGCCCAGCAGAGGCGTCAGAGGCCAGCAGAGGCGTCAGAAAGCCAGCAGAGGCCTAGCAGAGGCGTCAGAAAGCCAGCAGAGGCCTAGCAGAGGCGTCAGAAAGCCAGCAGAGGCCTAGCAGAGGCGTCAGAAAGCGAGCAGAGGCCTAGCAGAGGCGTCAGAAAGCCAGCAGAGGCCTAGCAGAGGCGTCAGAGGGCCAGCAGAGGCCCAGCAGAGGCGTCAGAAAGCCAGCAGGGCCTAGCAGAGGCGTCAGAAAGCCAGCAGAGGCCTAGCAGAGGCGTCAGAAAGCCAGCAGAGGCCTAGCAGAGGCGTCAGAAAGCCAGCAGAGGCGTCAGAAAGCCAGCAGAGGCCCAGCAGAGGCGTCAGAAAGCCAGCAGAGGGCCCAGCAGAGGCGTCAGAAAGCCAGCAGAGGCCCAGCAGAGGCGTCAGAAAGCCAGCAGAGGCCCAGCAGAGGCGTCAGAAAGCCAGCAGAGGCCCAGCAGAGGCGTCAGAAAGCCAGCAGAGGCCCAGCAGAGGCGTCAGAAAGCCAGCAGAGGCCCAGCAGAGGCGTCAGAGGGCCCAGCAGAGGCGTCAGAAAGCCAGCAGAGGCCCAGCAGAGGCGTCAGAAAGCCAGCAGAGGCCCAGCAGAGGCGTCAGAAAGCCAGCAGAGGCCCAGCAGAGGCGTCAGAAAGCCAGCAGAGGCCCAGCAGAGGCGTCAGAAAGCCAGCAGAGGCCCAGCAGAGGCGTCAGAAAGCCAGCAGAGGCCCAGCAGAGGCGCAGAGGCCCAGCAGAGGCGTCAGAAAGCCAGCAGAGGCCTAGCAGAGGCGTCAGAAAGCCAGCAGAGGCGTCAGAAAGCCAGCAGAGGCCTAGCAGAGGCGTCAGAAAGCCAGCAGAGGCCTAGCAGAGGCGTCAGAAAGCCAGCAGAGGCCTAGCAGAGGCGTCAGAAAGCCAGCAGAGGCCTAGCAGAGGCGTCAGAAAGCCAGAGGCCCAGCAGAGGCGTCAGCAGAGGCCCAGCAGAGGCGTCAGAAAGCCAGCAGAGGCCCAGCAGAGGCGTCAGAAAGCCAGCAGAGGCCCAGCAGAGGCGTCAGAAAGCCAGCAGAGGCCTAGCAGAGGCGTCAGAGGGCCAGCAGAGGCCCAGCAGAGGCGTCAGAGGCCAGCAGAGCAGAGGCGTCAGAAAGCCAGCAGAGGCCTAGCAGAGGCGTCAGAAAGCCAGCAGAGGCCTAGCAGAGGCGTCAGAAAGCCAGCAGAGGCCTAGCAGAGGCGTCAGAAAGCCAGCAGAGGCCCAGCAGAGGCGTCAGAAAGCCCAGCAGAGGCCCAGCAGAGGCGTCAGAAAGCCAGGAGGCCCAGCAGAGGCGTCAGAAAGCCAGCAGAGGCCCAGCAGAGGCGTCAGAAAGCCAGCAGAGGCCTAAAAAAGCAGAGGCGTCAGAAAGCCAGCAGAGGCCCAGCAGAGGCGTCAGAAAGCCAGCAGAGGCCTAGCAGAGGCGTCAGAAAGCCAGCAGAGGCCCAGCAGAGGCGTCAGAAAGCCAGCAGCAGAGGCCCAGCAGAGGCGTCAGAAAGCCAGCAGAGGCCTCAGCAGAGGCGTCAGAGGCCCAGCAGAGGCGTCAGAAAGCCAGCAGAGGCCCAGCAGAGGCGTCAGAAAGCCAGCAGAGGCCTAGCAGAGGCGTCAGAAAGCCAGCAGAGGCCCAGCAGAGGCGTCAGAAAGCCAGCAGAGGCCTAGCAGAGGCGTCAGAAAGCCAGCAGAGGCCCAGCAGAGGCGTCAGAAAGCCAGCAGAGGCCCAGCAGAGGCGTCAGAGGGCCCAGCAGAGGCGTCAGAAAGCCAGCAGAGGCCCAGCAGAGGCGTCAGAAAGCCAGCAGAGGCCCAGCAGAGGCGTCAGAAAGCCAGCAGAGGCCTAGCAGAGGCGTCAGAGAGCCAGCAGAGGCCTCAGCAGAGGCGTCAGAGGCCCAGCAGAGGCGTCAGAAAGGCCCAGCAGAGGCGTCAGAAAGCCAGCAGAGGCCCAGCAGAGGCGTCAGAAAGCCAGCAGAGGCCCAGCAGAGGCGTCAGAAAGCCAGCAGAGGCCCAGCAGAGGCGTCAGAAAGCCAGCAGAGGCCCAGCAGAGGCGTCAGAAAGCCAGCAGAGGCCCAGCAGAGGCGTCAGAAAGCCAGCAGGGGCCCAGCAGAGGCGTCAGAAAGCCAGCAGAGGCCCAGCAGAGGCGTCAGAAAGCCAGCAGAGGCCCAGCAGAGGCGTCAGAAAGCCAGCAGAGGCCCAGCAGAGGCGTCAGAAAGGCCAGCAGAGGCCCAGCAGAGGCGTCAGAAAGGCCAGCAGAGGCCTAGCAGAGGCGTCAGAAAGCCAGCAGAGGCCCAGCAGAGGCGTCAGAAAGCCAGCAGAGGCCCAGCAGAGGCGTCAGAAAGCCAGCAGAGGCCCAGCAGAGGCGTCAGAAGGCCCAGCAGAGGCGTCAGAAAGCCAGCAGAGGCCCAGCAGAGGCGTCAGAGAGCCAGCAGAGGCCCAGCAGAGGCGTCAGAGGCCTAGCAGAGGCGTCAGAAAGCCAGCAGAGGCCCAGCAGAGGCGTCAGAAAGCCAGCAGAGGCCCAGCAGAGGCGTCAGAGGCCCAGCAGAGGCGTCAGAAAGCCAGCAGAGGCCTAGCAGAGGCGTCAGAAAGCCAGCAGAGGCCCAGCAGAGGCGTCAGAAAGCCAGCAGAGGCCCAGCAGAGGCGTCAGAAAGCCAGCAGAGGCCTAGCAGAGGCGTCAGAAAGCCAGCAGAGGCCCAGCAGAGGCGTCAGAAAAGACAGCAGAGGCCCAGCAGAGGCGTCAGAAAGCCAGCAGAGGCCTAGCAGAGGCGTCAGAGAGCAGAGGCCTAGCAGAGGCGTCAGAAAGCCAGCAGAGGCCTAGCAGAGGCGTCAGAAAGCCAGCAGAGGCCCAGCAGAGGCGTCAGAAAGCCAGCAGAGGCCCAGCAGAGGCGTCAGAAAGCCAGCAGAGGCCCAGCAGAGGCGTCAGAAAGCCAGCAGAGGCCCAGCAGAGGCGTCAGAAAGCCAGCAGAGGCCTAGCAGAGGCGTCAGAAAGCCAGCAGAGGCCCAGCAGAGGCGTCAGAAAGCCAGCAGAGGCCTAGCAGAGGCGTCAGAAAGCCAGCAGAGGCCTAGCAGAGGCGTCAGAGGCCCAGCAGAGGCGTCAGAAAGCCAGCAGAGGCCCAGCAGAGGCGTCAGAAAGCCAGCAGAGGCCCAGCAGAGGCGTCAGAAAGCCAGCAGAGGCCCAGCAGAGGCGTCAGAAAGCCAGCAGAGGCCTAGCAGAGGCGTCAGAAAGCCAGCAGAGGCCCAGCAGAGGCGTCAGAGCCAGCAGAGGCCCAGCAGAGGCGTCAGAAAGCCAGCAGAGGCCCAGCAGAGGCGTCAGAAAGCCAGCAGAGGCCTAGCAGAGGCGTCAGAAAGCCAGCAGAGGCCCAGCAGAGGCGTCAGAGAGGCCCAGCAGAGGCGTCAGAAAGCCAGCAGAGGCCCAGCAGAGGCGTCAGAAAGCCAGCAGAGGCCTAGCAGAGGCGTCAGAAAGCCAGCAGCAGAGGCTAGCAGAGGCGCAGAAAGCCAGAGGCCGAAGGCGTCAGAAAAAGCAGAGGCCCAGCAGAGGCGTCAGAAAGCAGAGGCGCAGAGGGCCAGCAGAGGCCCGCAGAGGAGGCCCAGCAGAGGCGTCAGAAAGCCAGCAGAGGCCTAGCAGAGGCGTCAGAGCACAGCAGAGGCAGCAGCAGAGGCCGAGAGGCCTAGCAGAGGCGTCAGAAAGCCAGCAGAGGCCCAGCAGAGGCGTCAGAAAGCCAGCAGAGGCCCAGCAGAGGCGTCAGAAAGCCAGCAGAGGCCCAGAGGCGTCAGAGGCCTAGCAGAGGCGTCAGAAAGCCAGCAGAGGCCTAGCAGAGGCGTCAGAAAGCCAGCAGAGGCCTAGCAGAGGCGTCAGAAAGGCAGCAGAGGCCTAGCAGAGGCGTCAGAAAGCCAGCAGAGGCCTAGCAGAGGCGTCAGAAAGCCAGCAGAGGCCTAGCAGAGGCGTCAGAAAGCCAGCAGAGGCCTAGCAGAGGCAGCAGAGGCCCAGCAGAGGCGTCAGAAAGGCAGCAGAGGCCTAGCAGAGGCGTCAGAAAGGCAGCAGAGGCCTAGCAGAGGCGTCAGAAAGCCAGCAGAGGCCTAGCAGAGGCGTCAGAAAGCCAGCAGAGGCCTAGCAGAGGCGTCAGAAAGCCAGCAGAGGCCTAGCAGAGGCGTCAGAAAGCCAGCAGGGGCCTAGCAGAGGCGTCAGAAAGCCAGCAGAGGCCTAGCAGAGGCGTCAGAAAGCCAGCAGAGGCCTAGCAGAGGCGTCAGAAAGCCAGCAGAGGCCTAGCAGAGGCGTCAGAAAGCCAGCAGAGGCCCAGCAGAGGCGTCAGAGAGGCCCAGCAGAGGCGTCAGAAAAAGCCAGCAGAGGCCCAGCAGAGGCCTAGCAGAGAAAGGCGTCAGAAAGCAGAGGCCTAGCAGAGGCGTCAGAAAGCCAGCAGAGGGGCCCAGCAGAGGCGTCAGAAAGGCAGCAGAGGCCTAGCAGAGGCGTCAGAAAGCCAGCAGAGGCCTAGCAGAGGCGTCAGAAAGCCAGCAGAGGCCTAGCAGAGGCGTCAGAGGCCCAGCAGAGGCGTCAGAAAGCCAGCAGAGGCCTAGCAGAGGCGTCAGAAAGCCAGCAGGGGCCCAGCAGAGGCGTCAGAGGCCCAGCAGAGGCAGAAAGCCAGCAGAGGCGTCAGAAAGCCAGCAGAGGCCCAGCAGAGGCGTCAGAAAGCCAGCAGAGGCCTAGCAGAGGCGTCAGAAAGCCAGCAGAGGCCTAGCAGAGGCGTCAGAGAGCCAGCAGAGGCCCAGCAGAGGCGTCAGAAAGCCAGCAGAGGCCTAGCAGAGGCGTCAGAAAGCCAGCAGAGGCCCAGCAGAGGCGTCAGAAAGCCAGAGGCCCAGCAGAGGCGTCAGAAAGCCAGCAGAGGCCTAGCAGAGGCGTCAGAAAGCCAGCAGAGGCCCAGCAGAGGCGTCAGAAAGCCAGCAGAGGCCCAGCAGAGGCGTCAGAGGGCCAGCAGAGAGGCGTCAGAAAGCCAGCAGAGGCCCAGCAGAGGCGTCAGAGGCCCAGCAGAGGCGTCAGAAGCCAGCAGGGGCCCAGCAGAGGCGCAGAGGCCCAGCAGAGGCGTCAGAAAGCAGCAGAGGCCTAGCAGAGGCGTCAGAAAGCCAGCAGAGGCCCAGCAGAGGCGTCAGAGGCCAGCAGAGGCAGAGCAGAGGCCCAGCAGAGGCGTCAGAAAGCCAGCAGAGGCCCAGCAGAGGCGTCAGAAAGCACAGCAGAGGCCTAGCAGAGGCGTCAGAGGCCCAGCAGAGGCCCAGAGGCGTCAGAAAGCCAGCAGAGGCCCAGGCAGAGGCGTCAGAAAGCAGCAGAGGCCCAGCAGAGGCGTCAGAAAGCCAGCAGAGGCCTACAGAGGCGTCAGAAAGCCAGCAGAGGCCCAGCAGAGGCCAGAGACAGCAGAGGCGTCAGAAAGCCAGCAGAGGCCCAGCAGAGGCGACAGAAAAGCTCAGCAGAGGCCAGCAGAGGCCCAGCAGAGGCGTCAGAAAGCCAGCAGAGGCCTAGCAGAGGCGTCAGAGAGGCCAGCAGAGGCGTCAGAAAGCCAGCAGAGGCCCAGCAGAGGCGTCAGAAAGCCAGCAGAGGCCCAGCAGAGGCGTCAGAAAGCCAGCAGAGGCCCAGGCAGAGGCAGCAGAGGCCCAGCAGAGGCGTCAGAAAGCCAGCAGAGGCCCAGCAGAGGCGTCAGAAAGCCAGCAGAGGCCCAGCAGAGGCGTCAGAAAGCCAGCAGAGGCCTAGCAGAGGCGTCAGAGGCCTAGCAGAGGCGTCAGAAAGCCAGCAGAGGCCTAGCAGAGGCGTCAGAAAGCCAGCAGAGGCCTAGCAGAGGCGTCAGAAAGCCAGCAGAGGCCCAGCAGAGGCGTCAGAAAGCCAGCAGAGGCCTAGCAGAGGCGTCAGAAAGCCAGCAGAGGCCTAGCAGAGGCGTCAGAAAGCCAGCAGAGGCCTAGCAGAGGCGTCAGAGGCCCAGCAGAGGCGTCAGAAAGCCAGCAGAGGCCTAGCAGAGGCGTCAGAAAGCCAGCAGAGGCCTAGCAGAGGCGTCAGAAAGCCAGCAGAGGCCTAGCAGAGGCGTCAGAAAGCCAGCAGAGGCCTAGCAGAGGCGTCAGAAAGCCAGCAGAGGCCCAGCAGAGGCGTCAGAGGCCCAGCAGAGGCGTCAGAAAGCCAGCAGAGGCCTAGCAGAGGCGTCAGAAAGCCAGCAGAGGCCTAGCAGAGGCGTCAGAAAGCCAGCAGAGGCCCAGCAGAGGCGTCAGAAAGCCAGCAGAGGCCCAGCAGAGGCGTCAGAAAGCCAGCAGAGGCCCAGCAGAGGCGTCAGAAAGCCAGCAGAGGCCCAGCAGAGGCGTCAGAAAGCCAGCAGAGGCCCAGCAGAGGCGTCAGAAAGCCAGCAGAGGCCCAGCAGAGGCGTCAGAAAGGCAGAGGCCTAGCAGAGGCGTCAGAAAGCCAGCAGAGGCCTAGCAGAGGCGTCAGAAAGCCAGCAGAGGCCTAGCAGAGGCGTCAGAAAGCCAGCAGAGGCCTAGCAGAGGCGTCAGAGGCCTAGCAGAGGCGTCAGAAAGCCAGCAGAGGCCTAGCAGAGGCGTCAGAAAGCCAGCAGAGGCCTAGCAGAGGCGTCAGAAAGCCAGCAGAGGCCTAGCAGAGGCGTCAGAAAGCCAGCAGAGGCCTAGCAGAGGCGTCAGAAAGCCAGCAGAGGCCTAGCAGAGGCGTCAGAAAGCCAGCAGAGGCCTAGCAGAGGCGTCAGAAAGCCAGCAGAGGCCTAGCAGAGGCGTCAGAAAGCCAGCAAAGGCCTAGCAGAGGCGTCAGAAAGCCAGCAGAGGCCTAGCAGAGGCGTCAGAAAGCCAGCAGAGGCCTAGCAGAGGCGTCAGAAAGCCAGCAGAGGCCTAGCAGAGGCGTCAGAAAGCCAGCAGAGGCCTAGCAGAGGCGTCAGAAAGCCAGCAGAGGCCTAGCAGAGGCGTCAGAAAGGCCAGCAGAGGCCCAGCAGAGGCGTCAGAAAGCCAGCAGAGGCCCAGCAGAGGCGTCAGAAAGCCAGCAGAGGCCCAGCAGAGGCGTCAGAAAAGCCAGCAGAGGCCTAGCAGAGGCGTCAGAAAGCCAGCAGAGGCCCAGCAGAGGCGTCAGAAAGCCAGCAGAGGCCCAGCAGAGGCGTCAGAAAGCCAGCAGAGGCCTCAGCAGAGGCGTCAGAAAGCCAGCAGAGGCCCAGCAGAGGCGTCAGAAAAAGCCAGCAGAGGCCCAGCAGAGGCGTCAGAGGCCGCAGAGCAGAGGCGTCAGAAAGCCAGCAGAGGCCCAGCAGAGGCGTCAGAAAGGCCAGCAGAGGCCCAGCAGAGGCGTCAGAGAGCCAGCAGAGGCCTCAGAGGCGTCAGAGGCCCAGCAGAGGCGTCAGAAAGCCAGCAGAGGCCCAGCAGAGGCGTCAGAAAAGCCAGCAGAGGCCCAGCAGAGGCGTCAGAAAGCCAGCAGAGGCCCAGCAGAGGCGTCAGAAAGCCAGCAGAGGCCCAGCAGAGGCGTCAGAAAGCCAGCAGAGGCCTAGCAGAGGCGTCAGAAAGCCAGCAGAGGCCCAGCAGAGGCGTCAGAAAGCCAGCAGGAGGCCCAGCAGAGGCGTCAGAAGGCCCAGCAGAGGCGTCAGAAAGCCAGCAGAGGCCCAGCAGAGGCGTCAGAAAGCCAGCAGAGGCCCAGCAGAGGCGTCAGAAAGCCAGCAGAGGCCCAGCAGAGGCGTCAGAAAGCCAGCAGAGGCCCAGCAGAGGCGTCAGAAAGCCAGCAGAGGCCTAGCAGAGGCGTCAGAAAGCCAGCAGAGGCCCAGCAGAGGCGTCAGAAAGCCAGCAGAGGCCCAGCAGAGGCGTCAGAAAGCCACAGAGGCCCAGCAGAGGCGTCAGAAAGCCAGCAGAGGCCCTAGCAGAGGCGTCAGAAAGCACAGAGGCCCAGCAGAGGCGTCAGAAAGCCAGCAGAGGCCTAGCAGAGGCGTCAGAGGACCCAGCAGAGGCGTCAGAAAGCCAGCAGAGGCCTAGCAGAGGCGTCAGAGAGCCAGCAGAGGCCTAGCAGAGGCGTCAGAAAGCCAGCAGAGGCCTAGCAGAGGGGTCAGAAAGCCAGCAGAGGCCTAGCAGAGGCGTCAGAAAGCCAGCAGAGGCCTAGCAGAGGCGTCAGAAAGCCAGCAGAGGCCTAGCAGAGGCGTCAGAAGGCGCAGCAGAGGCGTCAGAAAGCCAGCAGAGGCCCAGCAGAGGCGTCAGAAAGCCAGCAGAGGCCCAGCAGAGGCGTCAGAGGCCCAGCAGAGGCGTCAGAAAGCCAGCAGAGGCCCAGCAGAGGCGTCAGAAAAAGAGCAGCAGAGGCCCAGCAGAGGCGTCAGAAAGCCAGCAGAGGCCCAGCAGAGGCGTCAGAAAGCCAGCAGAGGCCCAGCAGAGGCGTCAGAGGCCCAGCAGAGGCGTCAGAAAGCCAGCAGAGGCCCAGCAGAGGCGTCAGAGAGCCAGCAGAGGCCCAGCAGAGGCGGCAGCAGAGGCCCAGCAGAGGCGTCAGAAAGCCAGCAGAGGCCCAGCAGAGGCGTCAGAAAGCCAGCAGAGGCCCAGCAGAGGCGTCAGAAAGCCCAGCAGAGGCCTCAGCAGAGGCGTCAGAAAGACAGCAGGGGCCCAGCAGAGGCGTCAGAAAGCCAGCAGAGGCCCAGCAGAGGCGTCAGAAAGCCAGCAGAGGCCCAGCAGAGGCGTCAGAAAGCCAGCAGGGGCCCCAGCAGAATCAGAGGCCCAGAAGCAGAGGCGCAGGAGCCAGCAGAGGCCCAGCAGAGGCGTCAAGCAGCAGAGGCCCAGCAGAGGCGTCAGAAAGCCAGCAGAGGCCCAGCAGAGGCGTCAGAAAGCCAGCAGAGGCCCAGCAGAGGCGTCAGAACAGCAGAGGCCTAGCAGAGGCGTCAGAAAGCCAGCAGAGGCCCAGCAGAGGCGTCAGCCAGCAGAGGCCCAGCAGAGGCGTCAAAGGCGAGGCCCAGCAGAGGCGTCAGAAAGCCAGCAGAGGCCCAGCAGAGGCGTCAGAAAGCCAGCAGAGGCCCAGCAGAGGCGTCAGAAAGCCAGCAGAGGCCCAGCAGAGGCGTCAGAAAGCCAGCAGAGGCCCAACAGAGGCGTCAGAACCAGCAGAGGCGTCAGAAGAGGCCAGCAGAGGCCCAGCAGAGGCGTCAGAAAGCCAGCAGAGGGCCCAGCAGAGGCGTCAGAAAGCCAGCAGAGGCCCAGCAGAGGCGTCAGAAAGCCAGCAGAGGCCCAGCAGAGGCGTCAGAAAGCCAGCAGAGGCCCAGCAGAGGCGTCAGAAAGCCAGCAGAGGCCTAGCAGAGGCGTCAGAAAGCCAGCAGAGGCCCAGCAGAGGCGTCAGAAAGCCAGCAGAGGCCCAGCAGAGGCGTCAGAAAGCCAGCAGAGGCCCAGCAGAGGCGTCAGAAAGCCAGCAGAGGCCCAGCAGAGGCGTCAGAAAGCCAGCAGAGGCCTAGCAGAGGCGTCAGAAAGCCAGCAGGAGGCCCAGCAGAGGCGTCAGAAAGCCAGCAGAGGCCCAGCAGAGGCGTCAGAAAAGCCAGCAGAGGCCCAGCAGAGGCGTCAGAAAGCCAGCAGAGGCCCAGCAGAGGCGTCAGAAAGCCAGCAGAGGCCCAGCAGAGGCGTCAGAGGCCCAGCAGAGGCGTCAGAAAGCCAGCAGAGGCCCAGCAGAGGCGTCAGAAAGCCAGCAGAGGCCCAGCAGAGGCGTCAGAAAGCCAGCAGAGGCCTAGAGGCGTCAGAGGCCAGCAGAGGCGTCAGAAAGCCAGCAGAGGCCCAGCAGAGGCGTCAGAAAGAGCAGAGGCCCAGCAGAGGCGTCAGAAAGCCAGCAGAGGCCCAGCAGAGGCGTCAGGAGGCCCAGCAGAGGCGTCAGAAAGCCAGCAGAGGCCCAGCAGAGGCGTCAGAAAGCCAGCAGAGGCCTCAGCAGAGGCGTCAGAAAGCCAGCAGAGGCCCAGCAGAGGCGTCAGAAAGCCAGCAGAGGCCCAGCAGAGGCGTCAGAAAGCCAGCAGAGGCCCAGCAGAGGCGTCAGAAAGCCAGCAGAGGCCTAGCAGAGGCGTCAGAAAGCCAGCAGAGGCCCAGCAGAGGCGTCAGAAAACCAGCAGAGGCCCAGCAGAGGCGTCAGAAAGCCAGCAGAGGCCCAGCAGAGGCGTCAGAGGCCAGCAGAGGCCCAGCAGAGGCGTCAGAGGCCCAGCAGAGGCGTCAGAAAGCCAGCAGAGGCCCAGCAGAGGCGTCAGAAAGCCAGCAGAGGCCCAGCAGAGGCGTCAGAAAGCCAGCAGAGGCCCAGCAGAGGCGTCAGAAAGCCAGCAGAGGCCCAGCAGAGGCGTCAGAGGCAGAGGCCCAGCAGAGGCGTCAGAAAGCCAGCAGAGGCCCAGCAGAGGCGTCAGAAAGCCAGCAGAGGCCTAGCAGAGGCGTCAGAAAGCCAGCAGAGGCCCAGCAGAGGCGTCAGAAAGCCAGCAGAGGCCCAGCAGAGGCGTCAGAAGCCCAGCAGAGGCCTCAGAGGCGTCAGAAAGCCAGCAGAGGCCCAGCAGAGGCGTCAGAAGCCAGCAGAGGCCCAGCAGAGGCGTCAGAAAGCCAGCAGAGGCCTAGCAGAGGCGTCAGAAAGCCAGCAGAGGCCCAGCAGAGGCGTCAGAGACCAGCAGAGGCCCGGCAGAGGCGTCAGAAAGCCAGCAGAGGCCCAGCAGAGGCGTCAGAAAGCCAGCAGAGGCCCAGCAGAGGCGTCAGAAAGCCAGCAGAGGCCCAGCAGAGGCGTCAGAAAGCCAGCAGAGGCCCAGCAGAGGCGTCAGAAAGCCAGCAGAGGCCTAGCAGAGGCGTCAGAGGCCAGCAGAGGCCTAGCAGAGCAGAGGAGGCCCAGCAGAGGCGTCAGAAAGCCAGCAGAGGCCCAGCAGAGGCGTCAGAAAGCCAGCAGAGGCCCAGCAGAGGCGTCAGAAAGCCAGCAGGAGGCCCAGCAGAGGCGTCAGAAAGCCAGCAGAGGCCCAGCAGAGGCGTCAGAAAGCCAGCAGAGGCCCAGCAGAGGCGTCAGAAAGCCAGCAGAGGCCCAGCAGAGGCGTCAGAAAGCCAGCAGAGGCCCAGCAGAGGCGTCAGAAAGCCAGCAGAGGCCCAGCAGAGGCGTCAGAAAAGCCAGCAGAGGCCCAGCAGAGGCGTCAGAAAGCCAGCAGAGGCCCAGCAGAGGCGTCAGAAAGCCAGCAGAGGCCCAGCAGAGGCGTCAGAAAGCCAGCAGAGGCCCAGCAGAGGCGTCAGAAAGCCAGCAGAGGCCTAGCAGAGGCGTCAGAACCAGCAGAGGCCCAGCAGAGGCGTCAGAAGAGGCCCAGCAGAGGCGTCAGAAAGCCAGCAGAGGCCCAGCAGAGGCGTCAGAAAGCCAGCAGAGGCCCAGCAGAGGCGTCAGAGAGCCAGCAGAGGCCCAGCAGAGGCGTCAGAAAGCCAGCAGAGGCCCAGCAGAGGCGTCAGAGCCAGCAGAGGCCTAGCAGAGGCGTCAGAAAGCCAGCAGAGGCCTAGCAGAGGCGTCAGAAAGCCAGCAGAGGCCCAGCAGAGGCGTCAGAAAGCCAGCAGAGGCCCAGCAGAGGCGTCAGAGGCCCAGCAGAGGCGTCAGAAAGCCAGCAGAGGCCTAGCAGAGGCGTCAGAAAGCCAGCAGAGGCCCAGCAGAGGCGTCAGAAAGCCAGCAGAGGCCCAGCAGAGGCGTCAGAAAGCCAGCAGAGGCCCAGCAGAGGCGTCAGAAAGCCAGCAGAGGCCCAGCAGAGGCAGCAGAGGCCCAGCAGAGGCGTCAGAAAGCCAGCAGAGGCCCAGCAGAGGCGTCAGAAAGCCAGCAGAGGCCTAGCAGAGGCGTCAGAAAGCCAGCAGAGGCCCAGCAGAGGCGTCAGAGGCCCCAGCAGAGGCGTCAGAAAGCCAGCAGAGGCCTAGCAGAGGCGTCAGAAAGCCAGCAGAGGCCTAGCAGAGGCGTCAGAAAGCCAGCAGAGGCCTAGCAGAGGCGTCAGAGGCCTAGCAGAGGCGTCAGAAAGCCAGCAGAGGCGTCAGAAAGCCAGCAGAGGCCTAGCAGAGGCGTCAGAAAGCCAGCCGAGGGGCCCACAGAGAGCCAGAGAGGCCTCAGAGGCGGTCAGAAAGCCAGCAGAGGCCCAGCAGAGGCGTCAGAAAGAGCCCAGGGAGGCGTAGAAAAGCAGAGGCCCAGCAGAGGCGTCAGAAAGCCAGCAGAGGCCCAGCAGAGGCGTCAGAGCAGCAGGCCCAGCAGAGGCGTCAGAGGCCTAGCAGAGGCGTCAGAAAGCCAGCAGAGGCCTAGCAGAGGCGTCAGAGGCCTAGCAGAGGCGTCAGAAAGCCAGCAGAGGCGTCAGAAAGCCAGCAGAGGCCTAGCAGAGGCGTCAGAAAGCCAGCAGAGGCCTAGCAGAGGCGTCAGAAAGCCAGCAGAGGCCTACCAGAGGCGTCAGAAAGCCAGCAGAGGCCTAGCAGAGGCGTCAGAAGGCCAGCAGAGGCGTCAGAAAGCCAGCAGAGGCCTAGCAGAGGCGTCAGAAAGCCAGCAGAGGCCTAGCAGAGGCGTCAGAAAGCCAGCAGAGGCCTAGCAGAGGCGTCAGAAAGCCAGCAGAGGCCTAGCAGAGGCGTCAGAAAGCCAGCAGAGGCCCAGCAGAGGCGTCAGAGGCCAGCAGAGGCGTCAGAGGCCAGCAGAGGCCAGCAGAGGCCCAGCAGAGGCGTCAGAGCCAGCAGAGGGCCCAGCAGAGGCGTCCACAGAGGCTCAGCAGAGGCCCAGAAAGCAGAGAGGGTTCAGCAGAGCGGTCAGAACAAGCAGAGGCCCAGCAGAGGCGTCAGAAAGGCCAGCAGAGGCCCAGCAGAGGCCTCAGAAGCAGCAGAGGCTCAGAGGCCAGCAGAGGCGTCAGAAAGCCAGCAGAGGCCCAGCAGAGGCGTCAGAAAGAGCAGAGGCCCAGCAGAGGCGTCAGAAGCCAGCAGAGGCCCAGCAGAGGCGTCAGAAAGCCAGCAGAGGCCCAGCAGAGGCGTCAGAAAGCCAGCAGAAGCCCAGCAGAGGCGTCAGAAAGCAGCAGAGGCCAGCAGAGGCCCAGCAGAGGCGTCAGAAAGCCAGCAAGAGGCCCAGCAGAGGCGTCAGAAAGCAGCAGAGCAGAGGCGTCAGAAGAGCAGAGGCGTCAGAAAGCAGCAGAGGCCCAGCAGAGGCGTCAGAAAGCCAGCAGAGGCCCAGCAGAGGCGTCAGAAAGCCAGCAGAGGCCCAGCAGAGGCGTCAGAAAGCCAGCAGAGGCCCAGCAGAGGCGTCAGAAAGCCAGCAGAGGCCTAGCAGAGGCGTCAGAGGCCCAGCAGAGGCGTCAGAAAGCCAGCAGAGGCCCAGCAGAGGCGTCAGAAAGCAGCAGAGGGTCAGAAAGCCAGCAGAGGCCCAGCAGAGGCGTCAGAAAGCCAGCAGAGGCCCAGCAGAGGCGTCAGAAAGCCAGCAGAGGCCCAGCAGAGGCGTCAGAAAGCCAGCAGAGGCCCAGCAGAGGCGTCAGAAAGCCAGCAGAGGCCTAGCAGAGGCGTCAGAAAGCCAGCAGAGGCCCACAGAGGCGTCAGAAAAGCCAGCAGAGGCCTAGCAGAGGCGTCAGAAAGCCAGCAGAGGCCTAGCAGAGGCGTCAGAAAGCCAGCAGAGGCCTAGCAGAGGCGTCAGAAAGCCAGCAGAGGCCCAGCAGAGGCGTCAGAAGCCAGCAGGGGCCCAGCAGAGGCGTCAGAAAGCCAGCAGAGGCCCAGCAGAGGCGTCAGAAAGCCAGCAGAGGCCCAGCAGAGGCGTCAGAAAGGCCAGCAGAGGCCCACCAGAGGCGTCAGAAGCCAGCAGCAGCCTACAGAGGCGTCAGAAGCCAGCAGAGGCCTAGCAGAGGCGTCAGAAAGCCAGCAGAGGCCCAGCAGAGGCGTCAGAAAGCCAGCAGAGGCCCAGCAGAGGCGTCAGAAAGGCAAGCAGCAGAGGCGTCAGAAAGCCAGCAGAGGCCTAGCAGAGGCGTCAGAAAGCCAGCAGAGGCCTAGCAGAGGCGTCAGAAAGCCAGCAGAGGCCTAGCAGAGGCGTCAGAGGCCTAGCAGAGGCGTCAAAAAGCCAGCAGAGGCCTAGCAGAGGCGTCAGAAAGCCAGCAGAGGCCTAGCAGAGGCGTCAGAAAGCCAGCAGAGGCCTAGCAGAGGCGTCAGAAAGCCAGCAGAGGCCCAGCAGAGGAAGCCAGCAGAGGCCAGAGGCGTCAGAAAGCCAGCAGAGGCCGAGCAGAGGCGTCAGAAAAAAGCAGAGGCCCAGCAGAGGCGTCAGAAGAGCCAGCAGGAGGCCCAGCAGAGGCGTCAGAAAGCCAGCAGAGGCCAAGCAGAGGCCAG
>JAECXC010001690.1:0-29441 GCA_018152125.1 Drosophila dunni | reverse complement strand
AATTAATAACAAGTAGGAAAGGCTACAGTCGATCGAGCCGACTGTAAAAGACCCCGTACTCCCATAATAATGCGCATTTGTATTTAATTTGAATTAAAATTTTATAACGAAGTTTAAAAATTAAAATTTATATGTATATTTTAAATTGATATTTAAAAAAAAAAAATTAGCAATTCCCATTGCCAGCATTCGAACCCACGACCCTCAGGCAACGATTTCACATCGCGCCGTAACTCTACCATTCGCACCACGCGCTATTTTCAAGCATGTTCCGCTTATTCGCATTTACATGTTATACATACAAGTACACACTCGTTTGAAATTATGTGTATGCACATATGTATGTATGCGTGCCTAGCACTGGTCGGCACGGCGGCGTCGCAACGTCGCAGCGACGCAGCGTCTGCGAGCAGACGCTGACGTCACACAGGCGGCGAAATTGCAGCTAAATTACATAAACTTTCTAACCTAATAACTTTTTTGTTAATTGACGGATTTTAACGCCGCTAGGAATATAGTTTGATATGATATTCCTCTCTTCGAATAATTAATTATAAACACTGTACTATTTGACTAAATGCCCTAAATCGTGCAAATTTTGAGCTTGAATTTTTGAAAGTTTTTTAGCTTTTATGAGAAAAGGGGGCGTGGCAGGCCAAAATTTTGAATGGCATTGCATTAAGGCTGTCTCTAGCAACTCTAGCAATCAGAAATGGTGTTCCTAAGTGCCATAGTTACTGAGTTATTGGCCTAAAACTACATTTTTTTTCGAGGTGTGTCTGGTTTTTTGCTAATTGCGGGGGCGGTGAGGGGCGTGGCAAAAATTTGAAATAAACTTAACCTGCGTAAGATAATAACGGACTTTCATTATAAATTTGGTGGCTCTAGCTTTTGTAGTTTAAAAGATCCAGGTGTTCATACGGACGGACGGACAGACAGACGGACAGACGGACATGGCTATATCGACTCGGCTGTTGATGCTGATCAAGAATATATATACTTTATGGGGTCGGCCACGCCTCCTTCTGCCTGTTACGCACATTTCGCTTCTGACAAACCTAATAGACCCCTCTACTCTTTTTTAGAGTACGGGGTCTAAAAAATTAGGAATATCATATCAAACTATATTCCAAGCGGCATTAAAATCCGTCAATTAACAAAAAAGTTAGAACGTTTGAAAATTTATGTAATTTAGCTGCAATTTTGCCGCCTGTGTGACGTCAGCGCTGCTCGCAGACGCTGCGTCGCTGCGACGCTGCCGTGCCGACCAGTGCTAGGCACGCATACATACATATGTGCATACACATAATTTCAAACGAGTGTGTACTTGTATGTATAACATGTAAATGCGAATAAGCGAATGCTTGAAGGTAGCGCGTGGTGCAAATGGTAGAGTGTAGGTTCGAATGCTGGCAATGAGAATTACTAATTTAATTTTTTTTTTTTAAATATCAATTCAAAATATACATATAAATTTTAATTTTTAAATTTCGTTATAAAATTTTAATTCAAATTAAATACAAATGCGCATTATTATGGGAGTACGGGGTCTTTTACAGTCGGCTCGATCGACTGTAGCCTTTCTTACTTGTTTTTTAAATAAATTTGTTGCTCATCTGTTGTAAACAACAATAAAGAGTCAGCCCGGTTGCCTTCTTATAATTCAAACTTTATATTTTTAAAATCCATTCTTTCGCTTCGACACCGCCGCACTGTTGAACGTGAAAAAAAATTAACAAAAAAACAAGAAAGAAAAGTACAGTCGAGCACGCCCAACCGTATAATACTCTCTGCATTTTTTTCCCGGTTAAATTATTAAAATCGGTATCAAGTTATTACAATATCTATTACTTGCATTAAAACACTTTGAAACAAAAACAATCTAAGCATAATCACACATACATCTGTTTGTTTGTATGCGAATACACATACGTTTGACATTATATGTGTTCTTACATATGTATGTGTGTATTTGGCGCCGCCAGCGACTGCGGCTGCGCTGCCGCCACACAGACAGCGAAAACGTTTCTGTCTCGCTTGCACTCATTAGTGATATTGCGTTCAATTATCAATATTGTAACGCTTCTAGTTTTCTTGTTTATAGTCCGATTTTAATGCACCTTTCAGGAATAGTTTGATATAGTTAGCCCCCACTCAAATTATACAATTACAATGCTGTACTATATGAACGAATGCTTAAAAACGGAACGAAAGTTGAAAATTATTTTTGTGTATTGTGGGAAAAAAGGGGCGTGGCAGTCCACAATTTTAAATGGCAATGCATTTACGCTGTCGCTAGGAACGCTCCATACCAAAATTGGTGATCCTAGGTGTCATAGTTACTGAGATATTCGCCGAAAACACCGATTTTTTCCGAGGTGTGTCTAGTTTTTTGCTCATTGTGGGCGAATGGGGCGTGGCAAGATTCTTGTATTGACTGACTAAATATGTGATCGATTGACACCAAGCTCGAACTTAGCATCTTACCATCTCTGAAATCTGTTTGTTCATACGGACAGACGGACAGACAGACAGACAGACAGACAGACAGACAGACAGACAGACGGACATGGCTATATCGACTCGGCTTGTGACGCTGATCAAGAATATATATACTTTATGGGGTCTGCCACGCCTCCTTCTGCCTGTTACATACATTTGCACAAACCCAATATACTCTTGCAGAGAGTATAAAAAGGCTAAAATAAAAAAATCGGATATAATAAATGGATAACTTTACAAAATAACAATAAAAAAAAAAAAAAAAAAATAGTGGCGCCCCCCCCCCCCTTTATTATTCTCTGCAGTTTATTCCCGAATTATATAATAATATGATTAAAATCGGTTTTTGGGTATTACAAAACAACAAATTATAATCGAAAACGCCCGATTACTAGTAAAATTCGCCGCTCGAGTTCGTTCCCGATTTAAATAATAATAAATAACTTAAATCGGTATCCAGGGAACACCACGTGGAGGTCATTGCTATGCAATTAGATCTTTTAAAGAGATCTTCGAGTCGACTTGAAATGTGTAATTGTTTAAATAAATTACGCATTTCCATGTTCCCCGCGCGAAAAAAAAAACAAAAAAATTCCCGGCCTATCAACTTACAGACTACCTGAGATACTAACTGAAATCGCGTCGTGAATGCTGTGCACAGTCTCATACGTTTTTGCGCTGGCTTGGCCAAGCGACACATTTGAAAATGCCCAATCAATATGTGTATCGTCACGTGTTGTGGACATTTTCAAATCTAAAAGGGATCTAAATCCCTTCCTAACCAAACTATCGTATGTTTCCCTAGCCTGAGTGAGAGCGCTTAAACATAAATTAAAATCTCCTAAAATTACTGCTTCCCTACCTAAAACATCGCTGTGTTCTACAAATAAATCCTCAAACTCAATTCTAAATCTAGGTAACGAGTAATGGGGGCTCTTATAAATTACTAAAATTCCTATACTTTACTTAAACTTTAAAACTGAGTACTCGAATACATGCGAACCAACAATATTGCGACCTGTGGAGCAAAGACTAACATTCTCAAAAAGTTCGTTCCTGACGAAAACAAGAATGCCTCTTTGTGATCGAGTCCTACCATCACCTAAACAATCTAAACGTACAGCAATTCTAAACCCTGGGACTTCATAAGTCTCATTTGGGAAGGTCGAGCCTTCAACAAAACAAAGCATTGATGCCTGAAGCATCAGCTTATCTAACTGAACACTTTTAATATGACAGTGCAGACTTTGGACATTGTGGAAAATAATCTCGAAATTAGAACTATTAACTAAATAGTCGAAATGTGTACTAAGTAACTTAATGGAGCGTAATTTTTCTAATTCTTCCTGAACTACATTTCGACCTTGGATGGGCCTCGGAGGGTTGAAGTTGCCTACTAGGAACAGTCCAGCTGCACTTGTCGCTCTACTACAAGCAACATATAAAGCTGCTCGATCTAAACTTTCGGAAATGTGGACCACCACTTTATTAAAGGTTGCTCCCTGACTCTTGTGGATGGTAATACCTTCTGCAGGTACGATCGGAAACTGCTTGCGATCTATCGTAACATTTTAATTTTTCCTAAATTGAAAACTTCGAACAGTTTTTGCTATTGGGGTCCACAATGGATTAGGTAGATTTCTATACTTTAATCTTAATTCTTTTCCTACTCTTTCCTCAAGGAAATCTACCCATAAAAGAATTGGATGACAGTTTGAGTCTAAATCTATCTGTCTAAGTATTCCTGTTGCTCCATTTACTAAACCATCTGAAGTATCTATATTAACAGTCATCATGTATTTTGCTGTAGTTTTCAAAATAAGAGTACAACACAAACCCTGGGTTTCTGAAGTTTTGAATCCTTTAACGGATTCAAGAATTCTGGCCTTGTTTGCCTCACCTATGTTACTACCCTTTACAAAATCCTCAGCACTAGAACAATATTGGGTGGTCGCAATTCGATTCAGTTTTAAAGTGTTGTATGAATTTGTTGCGGCGTTGGAGTGGAAGAGATGAATAGCATCTTCTGGTATCATATCTTCCCTTACTACTCTGGATCTAAGAAGCTCAATGTCAATGTCTGTCATATGAGCGGATGCCATATTATTAAGGGCTACAGCAAATGGTTGGTCATCTCGTTGACGCATTATTTCCGTCAACTCGAAAAATTCAAATCTCATTAGATTGTTGTCCCACAGTGTGCCATGTAGTTCACTGTAGTCTTCCCTAGAGGATTGCTGAAAAATCCACCTGTCGCCCACAGGCCTCAGTTGTCTGAGATCGCCGAGCACGATGACAGGTATCCCTCCAAAAAAGTGATTACTTTTGAAAATCTGCTGTAGCCTCACGTTTATAAAGCCAAACATTTTGGCTCCTACCATTGAAATTTCGTCAATAATGAGCAGTTTGAGATCGATCAATCTCGAATGTAGCGTATTTAATAAGTCTGCGGATAAGGTCCCAATTCGATCGGACTGATTTACAGGAAGGCTAAACATTGAATGGAGTGTACAACCTCCTATTCCGAATGCTGCCTTCCCTGTTGGAGCGGACAAAAGAACTTTAATTGAATCAGGGTTTGAGCCTCTTCTATTATTAAACCTAGCTGTAAGGGCTTGATATAATACCGAAATTAGTCGGCTTTTGCCGACACCTGCTCCACCACCTACAAATTCATAAAACTTTTTGCCTATCTTAAAATTATGCAACACATGGTTTAGATAAGTTCTCTGTTTTAAGTTTAGGGAACATACTATTTCCTCTAAACACGACGATGTCATTAAAACAGGCAACTTAACAAACTGAACAGTGTTGCTGCTTGGCCCATCTGCATTATCTTCATTTCCTATATTTAAAATATTTACCTGCGGATCTATTTCTGCTACACCTAACACTCTAAATCTATTATCTACATTATCCTGGTCTACATTACCTAACTCTTCTTCCTGATTATCCTCTAGTACTCTACTGAGAGCATCTTCTAACTCACTATCATTTAATACATTGAATTTCCTACGATTAGCCTCAATAAACTCCCTATTCAAATTACAAACCTCTTCGCAATTTTTACTAACTAGCTCCTCTTGTTCATTTCTCCACGGATAATACAGCATTACTAGTTCCCTAAAATAATTCTCCCTGTCGTGACTAACATTATATCTCCTATAACGTATTATCCGTGGACTACGCCTTTCTCTAACAAATCCGCTACCATTGCGAAGAGGATAAACTTCGGTTCTACCGAATCCTTCATTTCCTACCTCATCCTGTGATTCTTGGCGAGTCCTACCTGCAGTTTTAGAGAAAGTATAAAATGCCGCAAAATCTGCTAAGCATAAACTATTTAGATCATCTGGACGGTGAACGTAATGATCTAATAGGCCTACTTCAAAAATATCCTCTGAGTCTTTGGGCAAACTTCTGAGTTGTGCCCGAGACTTGAGCATTTGAACTCGTTTGTCAGGCAATCCAGTGTTTATAAAAACTTCTGCATTGCTGCTCTCTGACAACGACATCCCTAAACAGCAATAAGCTGCCTCCTGTGCAGATATTTCTGAGCCATTCATAAACTTGTGACCTATGTGCTGCAGTTTCTGCCTAATACTAAAATTTCCTAAACGCGCTTCTTCTACAGCTTCTCGCATCAGCTTTGACATTCCTCTTTGCGACTTATTAATATAATTGATTACATAACTGCAGCACGCATATGGATCTAAGATAAACTGAATATCTATGTTGGCTCTCTGCATTGACAAAATATGCGTGTTATACGCATTCACCATAATGGCGTCGAAACTTCTCTTTAAAAATATTTTTGGTCTATTTAAACTAGATCTAATTGCTAGAATATAATCCTCATAACTAAGACCAATTTGAGGTTGCGAGAGAAAATTATTAAAATCATTAAGGGATTCCCTAACTTCACTATCTATGGGAGAACTCAAGAAACTGTTTATTTTCTCAAAATTCTGTTGATGAATTGAATTATTCGGACTGTTTTCAGGAAGTGGAAAGAGAATTTCTGTACTAGGCATAGGAGGATATGGTATACCAAAACGACAGATTTGCCTATTTCTGATGCTACGCTGGCATGACGGAGTATGCTTATGCGTTTGGTATAATATGAAAGGTTTCAATTCATCGTTTGTTGGATTCTTTTCCGTCGTTATAAACTGATCAACAAACTGTACAACAGGCGGACAAGTGGAAGGGTTACTTGAATCAAATAAAGGGGCATCCTTCAACCAAAACATTCCATGAATGTGTGGTGAACCCCTATGTTGGAATTCTACTCGCCAATAATACTTATAAACAGAATGTTGGCCGAAAATGCCTCCATCCTTCTTCATAACTTTTAAAAGTTGCCTATACCTATACTCAAAATACCTAGCGCACGTAACTGGGTCTGACCTAATAAGTTCTACAACTTCAGACCTTTCTAAGCTAGCTGCCTCTTCTTCGGTTAGAACTTCCTTCCTAACTGTTTTCTTCAAAATAACTATAAGTTCTAACCACCTACTTTCTGCAGCAGAGAGCGTAATGAAGAAAGAAGGTATGCCAAATTGCCTAATCATGGCCATTACCTTCCTCTTCTCTGCTTCCCAATGCGCAGGAGACGAGCGAATGCCTTTTAAAATCTTAAATCCCTCATCAAACTGAATAAGCCTATCTATTTCTTCCTCATTAAGGGCTGTCCTAGCTGTAACTCCGCGGGAAGCGCTGTGCTTTCTCAAGCAAATGGAATAATTATTCCGCATATTAATCAGCTGCATTTTCCTAAGATTGTAAAAAAGCTTATCTACCCTACAAGCCCTTCTATCAAAATTCCTAAGCTCTGATCTAATAATTTTTGTGTAGCTTTCTACACAATTCCTTTTTACTCCTGCATAAATCGTGGGAAATGACAACTCCTCTGAATCACAATCAGTTATCATGTCCAGAGGCCGTTGTCCTTCCCCAGGTGCTACAGCTAAACTACTACCATCTAAATTCTCTATTGGAATATTTTCCATTAAAGTTTCCTCACCTCCAGGATTAAGTTCTTGCTCTTCTACTGGAGCATTCTCGTCTACATTTGGGTTGGCAGCTCTATTACCCATTTCTCTAACTAAATCTATATCTTCTGTTGATGCAATAAATGGAACGACTTCAGATGTGTGAGAAGCCAACCATTCCTCATTAATGCTAATTCCATGCTTTCTATAAAGCTCAGTACCTACTAAATACCTAATTGCATCAACAACACGAGATGGAGATATAGTTTCCACCATAAAACTGTGACGATATTCTAATCTACGTTTGAGGTGGAGCTGAACTACCTCTGCGTCACTGAAAGCCCTTGGGGGAAGGGAAGTTACGACATTCGCAACTGGAATTGGCACATTAACTACAGCTCCTTTAATACTATTTTGGCGATCATAATCTAAAGATTTTATGATCATAAACGGAAGCCTCGGCGAAACTAATCTTTCTTCTAAGCTCTGTAAATCTTTTAGACATTCTGGAAGTTCTGGGAAGTCTAAGCCATTGGTAATGGAATTCTTGGGTTTTTTTCCATCCTTAATTAAACGGCTGCAGGATTTGCAAAAAGAATGCATGCCGTTTACAGATGGAAACTGGTCGGACAAAAACAGAATGTCTGCACTAAACTCATTGTTTTCCAAAATATATTCTCTACTTATCCTATCTATTTGGTGAGGAAACCACAAACCTTTGCAACAAATACAAACATGGTCAGGGCCATGTTTAATTAATTTGTTGAAAGTGGCTATAAAACTTTCTAAGCTATTCCTAATGGGCCGTGCCTGCCCTTCAATGGCATTCGCTCGTGCCTGCTCATTACGGGCAGCATTTCTATACTGACTAACTCTCTGACTAACACCTCTAGCTAAATCTACTGCTATCTGGCGTGCTCTTATCCGAGCACTTCTTCTTTGAGCTGTATTACGAGCTCTTTCAACTAACCTACGTACTGGGTCATTTCGCGCCTGTGACCTAGCTATTCTATCTACCTCTCTTTCTAAAATTCTAATTTCTACATTCTGCCTCCTCTCAAAGTGTTCCTGGCTATTTCGCACTTGTTCTATTCTCCTAACTAAAACATCCTGCCTTCTTTGCGATCTTCGCAAAGTATCTACTGCTTGCTCTCTTTGTCTAATCTGTGCATTTTGCCTCCTAATAGATCTACGCAAAGTGTTTTCTGTCTGTTCGCGATCCCTTTCTTCAGGAATTTGCCTACGACTTCTTCTGCGATGGGCATCTGAAACCCATTCGCTCTGCCTAACTTGTGGATCCTGTCTCCTAACTGTCCTACGAGAAGTATTTGCCTCCTGTTCTCGATTCCTATCTTCAGTGTTTTCCCTGCGACTTCTTCTGCGATGGGCATCTGAAACCCGTTCGCTCTGCCTAACATGTGTATTATGCCTATTTGTTCGTCTTCGATGGGTATCTAAAGCCCGCTCACTCTGCCTAACTTCTGGATCCTGTCTTCTAATTGCCCTACGAGAAGTATTTGCATCCTGTTCTCGATTCCTATCTTCAGTGTTTTCCCTGCGACTTCGTCTGCGATGGGCATCTGAAACCCGCTCGCTCTGCCTAACTTCTGGATCCTGTCTCCTAACTGTCCTACGAGAAGTATTTGCCTCCTGCTCTCGATTCCTATCTTCAGTGTTTTCCCTGCGACTTCGTCTGCGATGGGCATCTGAAACCCGCTCGCTTTGCCTAACCTTCGGATCCTGTCTTCTTACTGTCCTATGCAACGTATTATTCTCCTGCTCGCGATTCCTTTCCTGTGGATCCTGTCTCTGAATAGACCTACGTTCATTGTCTACTTCCTGTTCAATTACTCTTATACGCGCACTTCTCCTACGGCGTGAACGCTGCTGAGAATTCCCAATCTGTTCTGCTACTCGAATTTCACTAACTGCCCTACAGATTCTTTGAGATTGGGAATTTAACTCTCGCTCTCTATCAGCATACTGTGCGTCATCTCTATTTAACCTATTCCTTTCCCTACGCCTTTGAGACTGTGCAGCAGCAGATAGTTGCCTTCTCCGGGGCATTTCAAAAAAATTATATATTTTAATAAAATATTTTATTTATATAATATTATTAATTGTATTTAGATAAAATATATAAAAATATAATATATTATATATATTTTTATATAATTTATTTAAATATTTAAAATTATAAAATAAAATAATTTAATAATTAAATAATATAAATCAATGTAAATTATAAAATGTAAATAAATATTATAATTATATAATAAATAATTATATAATTTTATAATATATAAAATCGGACAAAATCGGACTATACTTAAGACTTACTATAATAAACAGAACGCGACAATTAACACGCGTTTACCGAAAACCGAACGCGATTCTAAAATACAATAAACGCGCACAGAAAATCGCGCGCGGTTTCTACGAATGACGTCACAAACTACGCGCCTAGCACAAAGAAAATCGAATGTTCGCGATGTCTAACACACGCGAAAATCGATTTACACACACACTCACGAACTAATGCACTTATTATTTATTTAATTATTGAACGTATATATTAATATTAACTATATTAATAAGCTTTTATATTAATCGTAATGAAAATTACGTTTGTTTCGGTTTGTTCGTAATTAAAATCACGTTTTATTTACTTATTTATCGAAATCGACGACAAAAATGATTTTCGATGCACGATAACCACTGCTCAATCGAAGTGTTCGCTACGAAGTAAAGCAAAACGAATGACAAAATTACACAGATGGGAGAATGGGAGAGGATTTCTCTCTCACATAAATGAGACAAACAGAGTGCGAGTCTAGGAGTGAGAGAGACAGGCTAGAGGGACTAGCGGTAAAAGTCGTTACTTTTTACGCGCGCGCTAAAGCAACGCTGTCAGAATCTTCGATGAAAAACAGCTAGATATGTTAACCAATTTATAAAAAAAGCTAGAATATGCTAAGCGTTGTCTTTTGTTTTGCTTAGCGGCCGCCAAAATTAACGACTTTTTCGCTACTTCTAACTATTTGTCTCTCTCAATCCTGCATGCATTTGCATGTGTGAGAGGCAATGCATAGAAACAAAGCAATAGAAGAAAACCAAAATCAGAGAGAGCAAAATGAAAATATTTCTGTTTTATTTGTTTTTGTCTTCCTCTCCAATGTTATTGTTTTGATCTGCTTGATAATCAGCTGTTGTTTGTTGTTATTCTTTAAATCAGAAATAGCAAAAACAAAACGGGATAAAGGGAAACATATAATAAAGCAAAATTCGTTGTTTTCTCTATTAAACTTTATTTAATGATTTGTATTGTTAAAGTATTTGGTGAAGTAGAGTGCGCAGTTCATTAACACAATTACTTGGCATGTATGTACATATAATATAAATATATATAAACATATATTTAAATATTCATGTTTGTATGTTTCTGTCTAGCTTGCACTCATTAGTGATATTGCGTTCAATTACCAATATAGTAACGCTTCTAATTGTCTTGTTTATAGTCCGATTTTAATGCACCTTTCAGGAATAGTTTGATATACTAAGACTCCTCTCGAATTATACAATTGCAATGCTGTACTGTGTGAACAAATGCCTAAAAACTAAACGAAATTATTTGTGAATTATTTGTATGTATTGTGGGAAAAAGGGGAGTGGCAGTCCAAGATATTATATGGCAATTCATTTATGCTGTCGCTAGGAACCTCCATACCAGAATTGGTGGTCCTAGCTGCCTTAGTTACTGAGATATTCGCCGAAAACACCGATTTTTTCCGAGGTGTGTCCAGTTTTTCGCTCATTGTGGGCAATTGGGGCGTGGCATCGAAAAAAAAGATTCTTGTATTGACTGACTAAATATGTGATCGATTGACACCAAGCTCGAACTTGTAGCTCTTACCATCTCTGAAATCTGTTTGTTCATACGGACGGACAGACGGACAGACAGTCAGACAGACAGACGGATAGACGGACATGGCCATATCGACTCGGCTTGTGATGCTGATCAAGAATATATATACTTTATGGGGTCTGCCACGCCTCCTTCTGCCTGTTACATACTTTTGCACAAACCCAATATACTCTTGCAGAGAGTATAAAAATTCTACACAAATTTGGGAGACGTCATTAGAAACATGGGTCTAGTTGCTACAAATTTTTCAGCAAGACAATGCACAGTGCTTCCGCCAGAGGTCATAAATGCAAAATATGAAAATCTAAATTTTCAGATGAATTACACTGCAACCATTTCAGAATGAACCATATTTTTCGCTGAACTAGTTCATTTTCTTCCATTCAAATCGTTCTTTTTGTAAAAAACGTCAAATGAGCAAAGGCCTAACCGATGAAATGCAAACTAGCGTTAAGCTCGAAATAAAGCGCAACTGTCAATTGTTCAATTTAAACAAATAATTTGACAAATCAATTGGAATTAACATGAATATTGAAAACAGGGGTGTTTTCCCCAGTTATTTGTATGTGTAAGACAATGTTTAAAAACTTTATGTTTACTAATAAATCGTTTGTTTTTGTTAGCGTGTCAATATGTGTTCTGTCGTATTTATTAGTTATTTTTAGGTAATGTTTTATTTGTGATCCCCTCTTAACGCCCGCTTGCAAATATTTTTGTAGAATAAGTTAATGTTTTTAGATTATACAAGTAAGAAAGGCTACAGTCGATCGAGCCGACTGTAAAAGACCCCGTACTCCCATAATAATGCGCATTTGTATTTAATTTGAATTAAAATTTTATAACGAAATTTAAAAATTAAAATTTATAGGTACATTTTGAATTGATATTTAAAAAAAAATTAAATTAGCAATTCTCATTGCCAGCATTCGAACCTACGACCCTCACGCAACGATTTCACATCGCACCGCAACTCTACCATTCGCACCACGCGCTACTTTCAAGCATGTTTCGCTTTTTCGCATTTACATGTTATACATACAAGTACACACTCGTTTGAAATTATGTGTATGCACATATGTATGTATGCGTACCTAGCACTGGTCGGCACGGCAGCGTCGCAGCGTCTGCGAGCAGCGCTGACGTCACACAGGCGGCGAAATTGCAGCTAAATTACATAAACTTTCTAACGTTGTAGCTGTCTTGTTAATAGACGGGTTTTAACGCCGCTTGGAGGATAGTTTGATATGATATTCCTCTTTACGAATAATTAATTATAAACACTGTACTATTTGACTAAATGCCATAAATCCTGAAAATTTTGAGCTTGAAATTTTGAAAGTTTTTTAGCTCATATAAGAAAAGGGGGCGTGGCAGCTCAAAATTTTGAATAGCGTTGCATTAAGGCTGTCTCTAGCAACCTGCTGGTGTTCCTATGTGCCATAGTTACTAAGTTATTAACCTAAAATTATATTTTTTTGAGGTGTGTCTGGTTTTTTGCTCATTGCGGGGGCGTGGAAAAAATTTGAAATAAACTTAACCTGCCTGACTTAATAACGGACTTTCATTATAAATTTGGTGGCTCTAGCTAACGGACGGACGGACAGACGGACATTGCTATATCGACTCGGCTGTTGATGCTGATCAAGAATATATATACTTTATGGGGGCGGTCACGCCTCCTTCTGCCTGTTACGCACATTTCGCTTCTGACAAACCTAATAGACCCCTTTACTCTTTTTTAGAGTACGGGGTCTAAAAAACCAGAAACACCTCGGAAAAAATTATATATTTGGGGCAAATATTTCAGTAACTATTACACTTAGGAACACCAATTTCGGTATGGAGCGTTCCTAGCGACAGCGTTAATGCACTGGCATTTAAAATTTTGGACTGCCAAGCCCCCTTTTCCCACAAGACATAAAAATAATTCGCAACTTTCATTACGTTTTTAGGCAATCGTTTATAAAATACAGTATTGTAGTTGTAATTGTATAATTCGAGTGAAGGCTAACTATACCAAACTATCCTGAAAGATGCAATTAAATCGGACTATAAATAAGTAAACTATAAGCGTTACAATATTAATATCAACGTGTGAGTACAAGCGAGACAGAAACATACCAGTACATGTTCGAACGTTTTATTAGAAATAATGTTTATTTTCCAAAAAAAAATAATTTTTGTGCTCTTATTGAACGGTTTTCTTATTAAAGATTAGGTGAGAGTTTTATTTCACAACAACTTGATTTGTTCAAGATCAGCTTAGGACTAGCAGATATCTGGTTAACAAATAATAATGATAGTTCTATTTACTGGGATTTAATTGTTTACAATTTGTGGGTGACCGCTAAGAGCTGGGAACCAAGAATTGTGCGTTATCTCAGGCAGTAGTTGTGAACCACATGCTGATTGAGCGGCTTTCGATGTTTGCTGATCGATTGGGGAAAATGCGCCGGCTAAGCTGCTCTTTGTTTAAGATTACTGAAATTGTTTACAAATGCAGCTTGGGAATGTTTATAATTTGTGGAATAGCTTTTGATATGGAATAATGAATAATAAGTGCAGAAAAGGTCAACATTTCGTGAATCGCGTTATCAATTACAGAAGTGACAAATTCGAAATAATAACTGCTTATTGTTTTCTTCTTAAAGTAATTCATTGCCACTAAATCAATCACAAATTTGAATTCCAAGCAAACGGACACTGAGAAATAAAGTAAAATGAAAATTCATAAAATACATATATTAACAATATTGTTAATGGCTTTACAAGTTAAGAGCTCGGTAAGTGAATTCATATAGTATCTTACAAATATTTTAATCATTATATTGTTCAGTGTCTCACATCTTCCAAAAAAACGGATGTGCACTGTGGAACTTACTGCTATCAAGTTGTGAAACCGCTTTTACAATTCGCTGACTCCGTTAAATCGCAAACAATTCAATTCTCAGAGTTACAGGATAAAGTCAAGGAACAAGCGGCCACAATCGTTATCTTAAACTCTCGAATCGAATTAAGTGACTCTTACAAAAGTCTTAGTGAAAATCTGCAAAATATAATTCTTCAATACAAGAATCAAGTCAAGAAATTGCAATCGGAAGTCGAATCCAAAAACAAAATAATAAATAATTTAGAATCAGAACTAAAAGAAAAACATTATCAATTTGCTGTGAAACTCAAGCATATAGAAGATAAGAATACGGCATATCAACAGACTTTCCGTTGCTTCGGTAAAATGACTGAACTGCATACAATAAAAGTTCACGATTCTAAGGCTCAGACATTCGCAGTTGCATGTAACTCGAAATTGGCAGGATCTGGATGGACTGTGATCCAGCGTCGAATGGATGGCAGTGTGAATTTCAATCGAACTTGGTCAGAGTACAAGGAAGGTTTCGGAAACTTAAAAGGAGAGTTCTTCATTGGACTTGAGAAACTTCGTTTGCTAACACAATCAAAACTCCACGAATTGTATATTTCCCTAATGGATTTTAAAAACGAAACTCTATATGCCAGATACAGTAACTTTGCTATTGGAAGTGAGAAGGAGTCATATGAGTTGAAATTAATTGAAGGATATTCTGGAAATGCTGGCGATGCCATGATTTATCATAAAAACAGTAAATATTGAACACACGATAAAGATGACGATTTAGGCACACCTAATTGCGCTTACATTTATAGTACAGGCTGGTGGTTTTCCAAATGTTATGATAGGTAAATAATTGAAAATGTAAATTTAATTGCACTTATACATGTATTTAATACTTCTGTCTAGTAATCTTAATGGAAAGTATAAATACGAGGACACTGATGACGACGACGGCATTAAGTGGCGCAACTTGCAATATTTAATTTCATTAAAATTTACTCAAATGATGATACGACCAAAGTCTGATAAGATTTGATTTATAAGCCTTTGAATCTGTCTGTTGAATCTTGATATTTCTATTACTTCCAGCTCTGAGTTGAAATATATCAAAAATTGAAATGAAGCACAGAGATAGAGAACGCTCCTGTTGTTTTATTTAAGCTGCAAATTCTAATCTGACAATGTGAAATTTTAGCGGTGTATGAATGACCCCAAAATAGAGGCAGAAATGCAATGCGAAGTTTGCATATCAGCGGAATTATACACACATACATGCATTTACACGTATAGGGACATTAGGGTAGGGTAAGTTGAACTCTGTTCAATAGAGCATTGCATAGGCCATTATCGGCGCTTAGTGGTTCGGCCGTAGAGGATCTGTTACTTGTAATCTAACATGATACTAGCATGCTTAGAAAAAAACAGCAGCTCTCCGGGTTCTCTTTTGGAGGCATCCATAGCCTAGTGCGAGCTAAGGCGGGAAAGTGGCGTAGGAGATGTTGTAGGGTTTCGTTGGTATCTGACTCTATGCATTTCCTGCAGTTCGCATCGTCGGCATGCCTAGCGTGATTGCATACGCAGCTGCAAGTCAGTGAACCGTGAGTATACCCAACGCATTCCATCCGCGGAAGGTGCAGTATGTACCGGCTGAGGTGAGTGTTGCGCTCGCTGCACACTATTTTTAGGTTTTGCAGGACGTAGTGTTCTTCCAAATGCGATTTACGCATTCTTTGGTGCTATTCTCCAGGTCACTTCGCAGTGATCTCAGCAAGATTGTGACGTCCTTTTCCATGAGCGTAGGAAGATCGACGCCGGCTTTGGCTGGAGTGTCTGCCTCTTCATTGCCCGGAATGCCCTAATGGCTAAAAACCCAAAGATGTGCACTGACTTGCTCGTGCATAGATCATCTAATGCTACCCAGTTCACCCTGACAGTTTTGGAACTCAGAGTTGACGGCATCATCGACTTTATTTTCGCTTGGCTATCAACAAGCATACTTCATATGCGTTGCCAGTTCCCAATATTAACAAATAAGAAAGGCTACAGTCAAGCGAGCCGACTGTAAAAGACCACGTACTCTTTCCAGTGCGCAGATTCAATACGTATGAGACTTATAGTTAAAATGGTACCATACACATACTGTGTGAATTTGGTCACGATAGTTTAATAGTTTGGAAGTCGTAGTAATGAAAATAGTTTTTCACACTTTGCGGGGGCGGTAGGGGGCGTGCCAAAATTCTAAAATAAACTTAACCTTTCATTCCAAATTTGGTGTCTCTAGCTCTTGTAGTTTAAAAGATCCAGGTGTTCATCCGGACTTCGGACAGACGGACATGGCTATATCGACTCGGCTATTGATGCTGATCAAGAATATATATACTTTATGGGGTCTGCCACGCCTCCTTCTGCCTGTTAAGCACATTTCGCTTCTGTCAAACCTAATAGACCCCTCAACTCTTTTTTAGAGCACGGGGTCTAAAAATGCCTTAAAAACGGAACGAAAATTGAGAAATATTTTTATTAATTGTTGGAAATAGGGTCATAGCGGTCCAAAATTTTTAATTGCAGTACATTAATGCTGTCGCTAGGAAACTCCATACCCACGTGGCATCGAAAAAAAAGATTCTTGTATTGACTGAGTAAATATGTGATCGATTGACACCAAGCTCGAACTTGTAGCTCTTACCATCTCAAAAATCTGTTTGTTCATACGGACAGGCGGACATGGCTATGTCGACTCGGCTTGAGATGCTGATAAGAATATATATTCTTTATGATGTCTGCCACGGCTCCTTCTGCCTGTTACATACTTTTGTAAAAACCCAATATACTCTTGCAGAGAGTATAAAAAGGAAACAACACAGTTGGCCCTTAGCGAAGAAAGCTGTTTAAAGGAAAAAATTTCACTTCTGAAATCCACCACATGTGTAGTTTCTATCGATATTATTGAACCTGAACATAATCTGCAGCTTACTATGGTGAACGGTAAAATTTGTAGTGTTTGGCTTAGACACTTTTGTGTAAATGTTACATATGTAACGAAAATCCGACAGAAATGAACGACTTAGAAAAATGTGCAAGAAGATGCACGAAGCACGTAATGAGTTTGGCTTATCACCGTTGCACTCATACATACGATTTTTTGAATATTTAATACACGTGTCCCACATATTGGAATTAAAAATACACGTGTCCTACATATTGGAATTAAAAATTTTGGCCATTTTCTACTAGAGAAGAGAAAACTACTCTTTGAAATAGAAAAGCCAAAATACAAGCAGACTTCCGAACACAAATTGGATTGATTGTTGACCTACCAAGATGGGAAGGAAGTGTGACATCCAACGACGGAAACACAGCAAGAAAATTTTTTCCCAATTATAAATTGTCTGCTCAAATAACAGGATTGGATGAAAATGTTTTAATTAGGTATTCATCATTATTACAATGCATATCATCTGGCTATAAAATAAACATAGAAACATTTTGAGACTATGCCTTTGACACGGCAAAACAACTAATTTAGTTGTACCCATGGCACTACATGCCACCATCTGGACATAAAGTTCTGGTACATGCTCCAGAAATAATTAGTTATGCGCTTGTGTCCATAAGAGAACTGTCTTAAAAATAAAGATATTAAAAAATTTAGGGAGCAACACACAAGAAAAATATCACGTATTGCAACAAATACGGACTTATTTAATAGATTACTTTTAAGCTCAGACCCTTTCATTACTGGTCAAAGAAAACTGCCTTGCATAAAAAAGACGAATTTATTAAACAGTGCATTCCAATTGTTATTAGATGAGTAAAAATTATTTTTAATATATTATTGTTTTGTTAACATAATTTTTTTACATTTTCATTTGAATAAATATTTTATTTCATTTTTGTACTTTTTAGACCCCGTACTCTAAAAAAAGAGTAGAGGGGTCTATAATGTTTGTCAGAAGCGAAATGTGCGTAACAGGCAGAAGGAGGCGTGGCCGACCCCATAAAGTATATATATTCTTGATCAGCATCAACAGCCGAGTCAATATAGCAATGTCCGTCTGTCTGTCCGTCCGTCCGTATGAACACCTGGATCTTTTAAACTACAAAAGCTAGAACCACCAAATTTATAATGAAAGTCCGTTATTAACCTACGCAGGTTAAGTTAATTTCAAATTTTTGCCACGCCCCTTACCGCCCCCGCAATGAGCAAAAAACCAGACACACCTCGAAAAAAAATGTAGTTTTAGGCCAATAACTCAGTAACTATGGCACTTAGGAACACCATTTTGCTAGAGTTGCTAGAGACAGCCTTAATGCAATGCCATTCAAAATTTTGGCCTGCCACGCCCCCTTTTCTCAAATAAGCTAAAAAACTTGCAAAATTTCAAGCTCAAAATTTGCAGGATTTATGGCATTTAGTCAAATAGTACAGTGTTGTAATTAATTAATAAAAAATTAGGAATATCATATCAAACTATATTCCAAGCGGCATTAAAATCCGTCAATTAACAAAAAAGTTAGAACGTTTGAAAATTTATGTAATTTAGCTGCAATTTTGCCGCCTGTGTGACGTCAGCGCTGCTCGCAGACGCTGCGTCGCTGCGACGCTGCCGTGCCGACCAGTGCTAGGCACGCATACATACATATGTGCATACACATAATTTCAAACGAGTGTGTACTTGTATGTATAACATGTAAATGCGAATAAGCGAATGCTTGAAGGTAGCGCGTGGTGCAAATGGTAGAGTGTAGGTTCGAATGCTGGCAATGAGAATTACTAATTTAATTTTTTTTTTTTAATATCAATTCAAAATATACATATAAATTTTAATTTTTAAATTTCGTTATAAAATTTTAATTCAAATTAAATACAAATGCGCATTATTATGGGAGTACGGGGTCTTTTACAGTCGGCTCGATCGACTGTAGCCTTTCTTACTTGTTTTTTAAATAAATTTGTTGCTCATCTGTTGTAAACAACAATAAAGAGCCAGCCCGGTTGCCTTCTTATAATTCAAACTTTATATTTTTTAAAATCCATTCTTTCGCTTCGACACCGCCGCACTGTTGAACGTGAAAAAAATTAACAAAAAAACAAGAAAGAACAGTACAGTCGAGCACGCCCGACCGTATAATACTCTCTGCATTTTAATCCCGATATTATTATTAAAATCGGTATCAAGATATTACAATATCTAGTACTTGCATTAAAACACATTGAAAAGAGTATAACAAAAACAATCTAAGCATTATCACACATACATCTGTTTGTATGTATGCGAATACACATACGTTTAAGAATATATGATGCATATATGTATGTATGTGTGTATTCGGCGTGGCCAGCGACTGCGGCCAGAGCTGTCGCCACACAAGCAGCGAAAACGTTTCTGTCTCGCTTGCACTCATTAGTGATATTGCGTTCAATTATCAATATTGTAACGCTTCTAGTTTTCTTGTTTGTAGTCCGATTTTAATGCACCTTTCAGGAATAGTTTTATATAGTTAGCCTCTACTCGAATTATACAATTACAATGCTGTACTACATGAACAAATGCGTAAAAAATTCAGAATTATTTGTATGAATTGTGGGAAAAATGGGCGTGGCAGTCCAAAATTTTAAATGCCAATGCATTTGCGCTGTCGCTAGGAACCTCCATACCAGAATTGGTGATCCTAGGTGCCATGGTTACTGAGATATTCGCCGAAAACACCGATTTTTTCCGAGGTGTGTCTAGTTTTTTGCTCATTGTGGGCGAATGGGGCGTGGCATCGAAAAAAAAAAAGATTCTTGTATTGACTGACTAAATATGTGATCGATTGACACCAAGCTCGAACTTGTAGCTCTTACCATCTCTGAAATCTGTTTGTTCATACGGACAGACGGACAGACAGACAGACAGACAGACAGACGGACATGGCTATATCGACTCGGCTTGTGACGCCGATCAAGAATATATATACTTTATGGGGTCTGCCACGCCTCCTTCTGCCTGTTACGCACATTTCGCTTCTGACAAACATTATAGACCCCTCAACTCTTTTTTAGAGCACGGGGTCTAAAAATGCCTTAAAAACGGAACGAAAATTGAGAAATATTTTTATTAATTGTTGGAAATAGGGTCATAGCGGTCCAAAATTTTTAATTGCAGTACATTAATGCTGTCGCTAGGAAACTCCATACCCACGTGGCATCAAAAAAAAGATTCTTGTATTGACTGAGTAAATATGTGATCGATTGATACCAAGCTCGAACTTGTAGCTCTTACCATCTCAAAAATCTGTTTGTTCATACGGACAGGCGGACATGGCTATGTCGACTCGGCTTGAGATGCTGATAAGAATATATATTCTTTATGATGTCTGCCACGGCTCCTTCTGCCTGTTACATACTTTTGTAAAAACCCAATATACTCTTGCAGAGAGTATAAAAAAGAAACAACACAGTTGGCCCTTAGCGAAGAAAGCTATTTAAAGGAAAAAAATTTCACTTCTGAAATCCACCACATGTGTAGTTTCTATCGATATGATTGAACCTGAACATAATCTGCAGCTTACTATGGTGAACGGTAAAATTTGTAGTGTTTGGCTTAGACACTTTTGTGTAAATGTTACATATGTAACGAAAATCCGACAGAAATGAACGACTTAGAAAAATGTGCAAGAAGATGCACGAAGCACGTAATGAGTTTGGCTTATCACCGTTGCACTCATACATACGATTTTTTGAATATTTAATACACGTGTCCCACATATTGGAATTAAAAATACACGTGTCCTACATATTGGAATTAAAAATTTTGGCCATTTTCTACTAGAGAAGAGAAAACTACTCTTTGAAATAGAAAAGCCAAAATACAAGCAGACTTCCGAACACAAATTGGATTGATTGTTGACCTACCAAGATGGGAAGGAAGTGTGACATCCAACGACGGAAACACAGCAAGAAAATTTTTTCCCAATTATAAATTGTCTGCTCAAATAACAGGATTGGATGAAAATGTTTTAATTAGGTATTCATCATTATTACAATGCATATCATCTGGCTATAAAATAAACATAGAAACATTTTGAGACTATGCCTTTGACACGGCAAAACAACTAATTTAGTTGTACCCATGGCACTACATGCCACCATCTGGACATAAAGTTCTGGTACATGCTCCAGAAATAATTAGTTATGCGCTTGTGTCCATAAGAGAACTGTCTTAAAAATAAAGATATTAAAAAATTTAGGGAGCAACACACAAGAAAAATATCACGTATTGCAACAAATACGGACTTATTTAATAGATTACTTTTAAGCTCAGACCCTTTCATTACTGGTCAAAGAAAACTGCCTTGCATAAAAAAGACGAATTTATTAAACAGTGCATTCCAATTGTTATTAGATGAGTAAAAATTATTTTTAATATATTATTGTTTTGTTAACATAATTTTTTTACATTTTCATTTGAATAAATATTTTATTTCATTTTTGTACTTTTTAGACCCCGTACTCTAAAAAAGAGTAGAGGGGTCTATAATGTTTGTCAGATGCGAAATGTGCGTAACAGGCAGAAGGAGGCGTGGCCGACCCCATAAAGTATATATATTCTTGATCAGCATCAACAGCCGAGTCAATATAGCAATGTCCGTCTGTCTGTCCGTCCGTCCGTATGAACACCTGGATCTTTTAAACTACAAAAGCTAGAACCACCAAATTTATAATGAAAGTCCGTTATTAACCTACGCAGGTTAAGTTAATTTCAAATTTTTGCCACGCCCCTTACCGCCCCCGCAATGAGCAAAAAACCAGACACACCTCGAAAAAAAATGTAGTTTTAGGCCAATAACTCAGTAACTATGGCACTTAGGAACACCATTTTGCTAGAGTTGCTAGAGACAGCCTTAATGCAATGCCATTCAAAATTTTGGCCTGCCACGCCCCCTTTTCTCAAATAAGCTAAAAAACTTGCAAAATTTCAAGCTCAAAATTTGCAGGATTTATGGCATTTAATCAAATAGTACAGTGTTGTAATTAATTAATAAAAAATTAGGAATATCATATCAAACTATATTCCAAGCGGCATTAAAATCCGTCAATTAACAAAAAAGTTAGAACGTTTGAAAATTTATGTAATTTAGCTGCAATTTTGCCGCCTGTGTGACGTCAGCGCTGCTCGCAGACGCTGCGTCGCTGCGACGCTGCCGTGCCGACCAGTGCTAGGCACGCATACATACATATGTGCATACACATAATTTCAAACGAGTGTGTACTTGTATGTATAACATGTAAATGCGAATAAGCGAATGCTTGAAGGTAGCGCGTGGTGCAAATGGTAGAGTGTAGGTTCGAATGCTGGCAATGACAATTACTAATTTAATTTTTTTTTTTAAATATCAATTCAAAATATACATATAAATTTTAATTTTTAAATTTCGTTATAAAATTTTAATTCAAATTAAATACAAATGCGCATTATTATGGGAGTACGGGGTCTTTTACAGTCGGCTCGATCGACTGTAGCCTTTCTTACTTGTTTTTTAAATAAATTTGTTGCTCATCTGTTGTAAACAACAATAAAGAGCCAGCCCGGTTGCCTTCTTATAATTCAAACTTTATATTTTTAAAATCCATTCTTTCGCTTCGACACCGCCGCACTGTTGAACGTGAAAAAAATTAACAAAAAAACAAGAAAGAAAAGTACAGTCGAGCACGCCCAACCGTATAATACTCTCTGCATTTTTTTCCCGGTTAAATTATTAAAATCGGTATCAAGTTATTACAATATCTATTACTTGCATTAAAACACTTTGAAACAAAAACAATCTAAGCATAATCACACATACATCTGTTTGTTTGTATGCGAATACACATACGTTTGACATTATATGTGTTCTTACATATGTATGTGTGTATTTGGCGCCGCCAGCGACTGCGGGCTGCGCTGCCGCCACACAGACAGGGAAAACGTTTCTGTCTCGCTCGCACTCATTAGTGATATTGCGTTCAATTATCAATATTGTAACGCTTCTAGTTTTCTTGTTTATAGACCGATTTTAATGCACCTTTCAGGAATAGTTTGAAATAGTTAGCCTCCACTCGAATTATGCAATTACAATGCTGTACTATATGAACCAATGCCTAAAAACAGAACGAAAGTTGTTTATGTATTTTGGGAAAAAGGGGCGTGGCAGTCCAAAATTTTAAATGGCAATGCATTTAATCTGTCGATAGGAACGCTCCATACCAAAATTGGTGATCCTAGGTGCCATAGTTACTGAAATATTCTCCGGAAACACCGATTTTTTCCGAGGTGTGTCTAGTTTTTTGCTCATTGTGGGCGAATGGGGCGTGGCATCGAAAAAAAAAAAAAGATTCTTGTATTGACTGACTAAATATGTGATCGATTGACACCAAGCTCGAACTTGTAGCTCTTACCATCTCTGAAATCTGTTTGTTCATACGGACAGACGGACAGACAGACAGACAGACAGACAGACAGACGGACATGGCTATATCGACTCGGCTTGTGACGCCGATCAAGAATATATATACTTTATGGGGTCTGCCACGCCTCCTTCTGCCTGTTACGCACATTTCGCTTCTGACAAACATTATAGACCCCTCAACTCTTTTTTAGAGCACGGGGTCTAAAAATGCCTTAAAAACGGAACGAAAATTGAGAAATATTTTTATTAATTGTTGGAAATAGGGTCATAGCGGTCCAAAATTTTTAATTGCAGTACATTAATGCTGTCGCTAGGAAACTCCATACCCACGTGGCATCGAAAAAAAGATTCTTGTATTGACTGAGTAAATATGTGATCGATTGATACCAAGCTCGAACTTGTAGCTCTTACCATCTCAAAAATCTGTTTGTTCATACGGACAGGCGGACATGGCTATGTCGACTCGGCTTGAGATGCTGATAAGAATATATATTCTTTATGATGTCTGCCACGGCTCCTTCTGCCTGTTACATACTTTTGTAAAAACCCAATATACTCTTGCAGAGAGTATAAAAAAGAAACAACACAGTTGGCCCTTAGCGAAGAAAGCTATTTAAAGGAAAAAATTTCACTTCTGAAATCCACCACATGTGTAGTTTCTATCGATATGATTGAACCTGAACATAATCTGCAGCTTACTATGGTGAACGGTAAAATTTGTAGTGTTTGGCTTAGACACTTTTGTGTAAATGTTACATATGTAACGAAAATCCGACAGAAATGAACGACTTAGAAAAATGTGCAAGAAGATGCACGAAGCACGTAATGAGTTTGGCTTATCACCGTTGCACTCATACATACGATTTTTTGAATATTTAATACACGTGTCCCACATATTGGAATTAAAAATACACGTGTCCTACATATTGGAATTAAAAATTTTGGCCATTTTCTACTAGAGAAGAGAAAACTACTCTTTGAAATAGAAAAGCCAAAATACAAGCAGACTTCCGAACACAAATTGGATTGATTGTTGACCTACCAAGATGGGAAGGAAGTGTGACATCCAACGACGGAAACACAGCAAGAAAATTTTTTCCCCAATTATAAATTGTCTGCTCAAATAACAGGATTGGATGAAAATGTTTTAATTAGGTATTCATCATTATTACAATGCATATCATCTGGCTATAAAATAAACATAGAAACATTTTGAGACTATGCCTTTGACACGGCAAAACAACTAATTTAGTTGTACCCATGGCACTACATGCCACCATCTGGACATAAAGTTCTGGTACATGCTCCAGAAATAATTAGTTATGCGCTTGTGTCCATAAGAGAACTGTCTTAAAAATAAAGATATTAAAAAATTTAGGGAGCAACACACAAGAAAAATATCACGTATTGCAACAAATACGGACTTATTTAATAGATTACTTTTAAGCTCAGACCCTTTCATTACTGGTCAAAGAAAACTGCCTTGCATAAAAAAGACGAATTTATTAAACAGTGCATTCCAATTGTTATTAGATGAGTAAAAATTATTTTTAATATATTATTGTTTTGTTAACATAATTTTTTTACATTTTCATTTGAATAAATATTTTATTTCATTTTTGTACTTTTTAGACCCCGTACTCTAAAAAAGAGTAGAGGGGTCTATAATGTTTGTCAGAAGCGAAATGTGCGTAACAGGCAGAAGGAGGCGTGGCCGACCCCATAAAGTATATATATTCTTGATCAGCATCAACAGCCGAGTCAATATAGCAATGTCCGTCTGTCTGTCCGTCCGTCCGTATGAACACCTGGATCTTTTAAACTACAAAAGCTAGAACCACCAAATTTATAATGAAAGTCCGTTATTAACCTACGCAGGTTAAGTTAATTTCAAATTTTTGCCACGCCCCTTACCGCCCCCGCAATGAGCAAAAAACCAGACACACCTCGAAAAAAAATGTAGTTTTAGGCCAATAACTCAGTAACTATGGCACTTAGGAACACCATTTTGCTAGAGTTGCTAGAGACAGCCTTAATGCAATGCCATTCAAAATTTTGGCCTGCCACGCCCCCTTTTCTCAAATAAGCTAAAAAACTTGCAAAATTTCAAGCTCAAAATTTGCAGGATTTATGGCATTTAGTCAAATAGTACAGTGTTGTAATTAATTAATAAAAAAATTAGGAATATCATATCAAACTATATTCCAAGCGGCATTAAAATCCGTCAATTAACAAAAAAGTTAGAACGTTTGAAAATTTATGTAATTTAGCTGCAATTTTGCCGCCTGTGTGACGTCAGCGCTGCTCGCAGACGCTGCGTCGCTGCGACGCTGCCGTGCCGACCAGTGCTAGGCACGCATACATACATATGTGCATACACATAATTTCAAACGAGTGTGTACTTGTATGTATAACATGTAAATGCGAATAAGCGAATGCTTGAAGGTAGCGCGTGGTGCAAATGGTAGAGTGTAGGTTCGAATGCTGGCAATGAGAATTACTAATTTAATTTTTTTTTTTAAATATCAATTCAAAATATACATATAAATTTTAATTTTTAAATTTCGTTATAAAATTTTAATTCAAATTAAATACAAATGCGCATTATTATGGGAGTACGGGGTCTTTTACAGTCGGCTCGATCGACTGTAGCCTTTCTTACTTGTTTTTTAAATAAATTTGTTGCTCATCTGTTGTAAACAACAATAAAGAGCCAGCCCGGTTGCCTTCTTATAATTCAAACTTTATATTTTTAAAATCCATTCTTTCGCTTCGACACCGCCGCACTGTTGAACGTGAAAAAAAATTAACAAAAAAAACAAGAAAGAAAAGTACAGTCGAGCACGCCCAACCGTATAATACTCTCTGCATTTTTTTCCCGGTTAAATTATTAAAATCGGTATCAAGTTATTACAATATCTATTACTTGCATTAAAACACTTTGAAACAAAAACAATCTAAGCATAATCACACATACATCTGTTTGTTTGTATGCGAATACACATACGTTTGACATTATATGTGTTCTTACATATGTATGTGTGTATTTGGCGCCGCCAGCGACTGCGGGCTGCGCTGCCGCCACACAGACAGGGAAAACGTTTCTGTCTCGCTCGCACTCATTAGTGATATTGCGTTCAATTATCAATATTGTAACGCTTCTAGTTTTCTTGTTTATAGACCGATTTTAATGCACCTTTCAGGAATAGTTTGAAATAGTTAGCCTCCACTCGAATTATGCAATTACAATGCTGTACTATATGAACCAATGCCTAAAAACAGAACGAAAGTTGTTTATGTATTTTGGGAAAAAGGGGCGTGGCAGTCCAAAATTTTAAATGGCAATGCATTTAATCTGTCGATAGGAACGCTCCATACCAAAATTGGTGATCCTAGGTGCCATAGTTACTGAAATATTCTCCGGAAACACCGATTTTTTCCGAGGTGTGTCTAGTTTTTTGCTCATTGTGGGCGAATGGGGCGTGGCATCGAAAAAAAAAAAGATTCTTGTATTGACTGACTAAATATGTGATCGATTGACACCAAGCTCGAACTTGTAGCTCTTACCATCTCTGAAATCTGTTTGTTCATACGGACAGACGGACAGACAGACAGACAGACAGACAGACAGACAGACGGACATGGCTATATCGACTCGGCTTGTGACGCCGATCAAGAATATATATACTTTATGGGGTCTGCCACGCCTCCTTCTGCCTGTTACGCACATTTCGCTTCTGACAAACATTATAGACCCCTCAACTCTTTTTTAGAGCACGGGGTCTAAAAATGCCTTAAAAACGGAACGAAAATTGAGAAATATTTTTATTAATTGTTGGAAATAGGGTCATAGCGGTCCAAAATTTTTAATTGCAGTACATTAATGCTGTCGCTAGGAAACTCCATACCCACGTGGCATCGAAAAAAAAGATTCTTGTATTGACTGAGTAAATATGTGATCGATTGATACCAAGCTCGAACTTGTAGCTCTTACCATCTCAAAAATCTGTTTGTTCATACGGACAGGCGGACATGGCTATGTCGACTCGGCTTGAGATGCTGATAAGAATATATATTCTTTATGATGTCTGCCACGGCTCCTTCTGCCTGTTACATACTTTTGTAAAAACCCAATATACTCTTGCAGAGAGTATAAAAAAGAAACAACACAGTTGGCCCTTAGCGAAGAAAGCTATTTAAAGGAAAAAATTTCACTTCTGAAATCCACCACATGTGTAGTTTCTATCGATATGATTGAACCTGAACATAATCTGCAGCTTACTATGGTGAACGGTAAAATTTGTAGTGTTTGGCTTAGACACTTTTGTGTAAATGTTACATATGTAACGAAAATCCGACAGAAATGAACGACTTAGAAAAATGTGCAAGAAGATGCACGAAGCACGTAATGAGTTTGGCTTATCACCGTTGCACTCATACATACGATTTTTGAATATTTAATACACGTGTCCCACATATTGGAATTAAAAATACACGTGTCCTACATATTGGAATTAAAAATTTTGGCCATTTTCTACTAGAGAAGAGAAAACTACTCTTTGAAATAGAAAAGCCAAAATACAAGCAGACTTCCGAACACAAATTGGATTGATTGTTGACCTACCAAGATGGGAAGGAAGTGTGACATCCAACGACGGAAACACAGCAGGAAAATTTTTTCCCAATTATAAATTGTCTGCTCAAATAACAGGATTGGATGAAAATGTTTTAATTAGGTATTCATCATTATTACAATGCATATCATCTGGCTATAAAATAAACATAGAAACATTTTGAGACTATGCCTTTGACACGGCAAAACAACTAATTTAGTTGTACCCATGGCACTACATGCCACCATCTGGACATAAAGTTCTGGTACATGCTCCAGAAATAATTAGTTATGCGCTTGTGTCCATAAGAGAACTGTCTTAAAAATAAAGATATTAAAAAATTTAGGGAGCAACACACAAGAAAAATATCACGTATTGCAACAAATACGGACTTATTTAATAGATTACTTTTAAGCTCAGACCCTTTCATTACTGGTCAAAGAAAACTGCCTTGCATAAAAAAGACGAATTTATTAAACAGTGCATTCCAATTGTTATTAGATGAGTAAAAATTATTTTTAATATATTATTGTTTTGTTAACATAATTTTTTTACATTTTCATTTGAATAAATATTTTATTTCATTTTTGTACTTTTTAGACCCCGTACTCTAAAAAAGAGTAGAGGGGTCTATAATGTTTGTCAGAAGCGAAATGTGCGTAACAGGCAGAAGGAGGCGTGGCCGACCCCATAAAGTATATATATTCTTGATCAGCATCAACAGCCGAGTCAATATAGCAATGTCCGTCTGTCTGTCCGTCCGTCCGTATGAACACCTGGATCTTTTAAACTACAAAAGCTAGAACCACCAAATTTATAATGAAAGTCCGTTATTAACCTACGCAGGTTAAGTTAATTTCAAATTTTTGCCGCGCCCCTTACCGCCCCCGCAATGAGCAAAAAACCAGACACACCTCGAAAAAAAATGTAGTTTTAGGCCAATAACTCAGTAACTATGGCACTTAGGAACACCATTTTGCTAGAGTTGCTAGAGACAGCCTTAATGCAATGCCATTCAAAATTTTGGCCTGCCACGCCCCCTTTTCTCAAATAAGCTAAAAAACTTGCAAAATTTCAAGCTCAAAATTTGCAGGATTTATGGC